>JAXIVJ010002729.1:0-62500 GCA_036785665.1 Chirona hameri | reverse complement strand
CACACCGACACACCGACACACCGACACACCGACACACCGACACACCGACACACCGACACACCACACACCGACACACCGACACACCGACACACCGACACACCGACACACCGACACACCGACACACCGACACACCGACACACCGACACACCGACACACCGACACACCGACACACCGACACACCGACACACCGACACACCGACACACCGACACACCGACACACCGACACACCGACACACCGACACACCGACACACCGACACACCGACACACCGACACCACCGACACACCGACACACCGACACACCGACACACCGACACACCGACACACCGACACACCGACACACCGACACACCGACACACCGACACACCGACACACCGACACACCGACACACCGACACACCGACACACCGACACACCGACACACCGACACACCGACACACCGACACACCGACACACCGACACACCGACACACCGACACACCGACACACCGACACACCGACACACCGACACACCGACACACCGACACACCGACACACCGACACACCGACACACCGACACACCGACACACCGACACACCGACACACCGACACACCGACACACCGACACACCGACACACCGACACACCGACACACCGACACACCGACACACCGACACACCGACACACCGACACACCGACACACCGACACACCGACACACCGACACACCGACACACCGACACACCGACACACCGACACACCGACACACCGACACACCGACACACCGACACACACACACACACACACACACACACACACACACACACACACACACACACACACACACACACACACACACACACACACACACACACACACACACACACACCACACACACACACCACACACACACACACACACACACACACACACACACACACACACACAACACACACACACACACACACACACACACACACACACACACACACACACACACACACACACACACACACACACACACACACACACACCACACACACACACACACACACACCACACACACACACACACACACACACACACACACCACACACACACACACACACACACACACCACACACACACACACACACACACACACACACACACACACACACACACACACACACACACACACACACACACACACACACACACACACACACACACACACACACACACACACACACACACACACACACACACACACACACACACACACACACACACACACACACACAACACACACACACACACACACACACACACACACACACACACACACACACACACACACACACACACACACACACACACACACACACACACACACACACACACACACACACACACACACACACACACACACACACACACACACACACACACACACACACACACACACACACACACACACACACACACACACACACACACACACACACACACACACACACACACACACACACACACACACACACACACACACACACACACACACACACACACACACACACACACACACACACACACACACACACACACACACACACACACACACACACACACACACACACACACACACACACACACACACACACACACACACACACACACACACACACACACACACACACACACACACACACACACACACACACACACACACACACACACACACACACACACACACACACACACACACACACACACACACACACACACACACACACACACACACACACACACACACACACACACACACACACACACACACACACACACACACACACACACACACACACACACACACACACACACACACACACACACACACACACACACACACACACACACACACACACACACACACACACACACACACACACACACACACACACACACACACACACACACACACACACACACACACACACACACACACACACACACACACACACACACACACACACACACACACACACACACACACACACACACACACACACACACACACACACACACACACACACACACACACACACACACACACACACACACACACACACACACACACACACACACACACACACACACACACACACACACACACACACACACACACACACACACACACACACACACACACACACACACACACACACACACACACACACACACACACACACACACACACACACACACACACACACACACACACACACACACACACACACACACACACACACACACACACACACACACACACACACACACACACACACACACACACACACACACACACACACACACACACACACACACACACACACACACACACACACACACACACACACACACACACACACACACACACACACACACACACACACACACACACACACACACACACACACACACACACACACACACACACACACACACACACACACACACACACACACACACACACACACACACACACACACACACACACACACACACACACACACACACACACACACACACACACACACACACACACACACACACACACACACACACACACACACACACACACACACACACACACCGACACACACCGACACACCGACACACCGACACACCGACACACACCGACACACCGACACACCGACACACACCGACACACCGACACACCGACACACCGACACACCGACACACCGACACACCGACACACCGACACACCGACACACACACACACACACACACCGACACACCGACACACCGACACACCGACACACACACACACACACACACCGACACACCGACACACACCTACACACCGACACACACCGACACACCGACACACACCGACACACCGACACACACCGACACACCGACACACACCGACACACCGACACACACCGACACACCGACACACACCGACACACCGACACACACCGACACACCGACACACACCGACACACCGACACACACCGACACACCGACACACACCGATACACCGACACACACAAACACACCGACACACACCGATACACCGACACACACCGGCACACCGACACACCGACACACACCGACACACACCGACACACACCGACACACCGACACACGCCGACACACCGACACACACCGACACACACCGACACACACCGACACACACCGAAACACACCGACACACACCGACACACACCGACACACACCGACACACACCGACACACACCGACACACACCGACACACACCGACACACACCGGCACACACCGACACACACCGACACACACCGACACACACCGACACACACCGACACACACAGACACACACAGACACACACCGACACACACCGACACACACCGACACACACCAACACACACCGACACACACCGACACACACACCGACACACCGACACACCGACACACACACCGACACACCGACACACCGACACACACACACCGACCCACACACCGACACACCGACACACCGACACACCGACACACACACCGACACACCGACACACCGACACACACACCGACACACCGACACACCGACACACACACCGACACACCGACAAACACACCGACACACCGACACACCGACACACACACCGACACACCGACACACACACCGACACACCGACACACCGACACACACACCGACACACCGACACACCGACACACACACCGACACACCGACACACCGACACACACACACACCGACACACACACACCGACACACCGACACACACACCGACACACCGACACACCGACACACCGACACACCGACACACCGACACACCGACACACCGACACACACACCGACACACCGACACACACACCGACACACACACCGACACACACACCGACACACACACCGACACACACACCGACACACACACACCGACACACACACCGACACATACACCGACACACACACCGACACACACACCGACACACACACACCGACACACACACCGACACACACACCGACACACACACCGACACACACACCGACACACCGACACACCGACACACCGACACACCGACACACCGACACACCGACACACCGACACACACTCACACACTCACACACTCACACACTCACACACTCACACACTCACACACTCTCACACTCACACACTCACACACTCACACACTCACACACTCACACACTCACACACTCACACACTCACACACTCACACACTCACACACACACACACTCACACACTCACACACTCACACACTCACACACTCACACACTCACACACTCACACACTCACACACTCACACACTCACACACTCACACACTCACACACTCACACACTCACACACTCACACGCTCACACGCTCACACGCTCACACGCTCACACGCTCACACGCTTACACGCTTACACGCTCACACGCTCACACGCTCACACGCTCACACGCTCACACACTCACACACTCACACACTCACACACTCACACGCACACGCACACGCACACGCACACGCACACGCACACACCAATTAAATCGGCCACGAAATGAGATCACTGGTTTCCTCGCTGTCACCCCAACAGTACGAATAATATCATCATGTTATGGTATTTCAGGAGCATGAGTACATAAATCTGCTCTCAGCTCTGGACTACGTTTATAGATCACTATTGGACTATGACGCAAAAATACCACTGCCGCTCTATATGTTTAGAAATTTAAGCTTTCTTAGAATCGAGTAAATGAGCTCATAAATATTTACCTTTAAATGTCCGAGCCGGAACACCGATATCCCTCGCTAAGTGTATCAGTTTTCTGCGCACATTAACACTCAGCCCTTCAGGAGCTATTTCGCTTGTGCGAAAAGTGCAATCTTATAAATATTCAATTAAAACACAAGAGCAAAACATGCTTCATAAGATCATAAGAAGGGCATCATAAGAAGGGCATCTGTGGCACATCTTTTCGGGAAACATGCCGTAGTGCAATCACTTTCATGTTAGTCGTAAAAGCAACCATATAAGGATCAACCCAGTTCCCAGGCGATCATGATCATCAATGTAACATTTTTGGGCAATGCGTGCCAGAATGTGGCACCACCATGCAATGTCAAACTTATCAAGTACGTATACACTTACACATGGGCGTCACCACCACTGGGGGTGGGGAGACGCATCCCCCCCCCCCCCCCCCCCCCACACACACACACACATTTTCAGATTTTAACATTACGCCTATGGGCGTTGCATGGAAATAATCGAATTTAACGCGTGCCTCCGTCCCCACCTACTTTCGGAAGGTGGTTACGCCCATGCGTATACACCACGCAAATGTCCTTGTCCATGGCTCACATATGTAACGTAAATGTTTACTTTCGGCGCAGCTGCAACGCACTCCGCTGAGGCCCTTCGGCTGACCGTGAGGTTTCTCGGATGGTGAGCCATATAGGGCGTGCGCGCGGTTCCGAGCCTCATTCGTGTCGATTCCAGTTCGTGCCGCGGCGGCAACTCCCTCCTGAGATCGGTCTGATGCAAGGAACCACGAGAGATGTGGCTGCAGGAAGCCCGGCAAAGGACCACCGCTCATCGCAGGTCCCCCAGCAACACCGCGGCCGACGCCCATGCCGTCGCCGCCGCAGTGCCACGCTCATGGTGCATCAAATCGTGTCGACACTTAACCCAGTAGTGTCGACTAATGGCGGATCTAGAATAGGGCAAAACAGGCAATTGCCCCCCCCCCCCCAACGAAAAATATGTAGGCAAACGCCCCCGGTCAACAACTTTTTCGCTGACGAAACGGAGCGAAATTTGTGCCCCTAAACTCGAAACCTAGATCTGCCACTAGTGTCGACACGCCTTATATAGCCATTAGTGTTTTTGATGATTTATATATTTAAAAAAATGCAGGGGAAAGAATGTAAAACCATTATGTAAAACCAATGCACAGGTATATTTACTGAAACGATTGTGCCCGCCCTATATAAAAGAGTATAAAGCTTTATCTGTTTTGTATTCGCTGACGTATCCAAATAACATTTGCAATCGTCCAAAGCATAGCTTTACAGCAATCTGTTTAGTTGTCAACGTACTGACAATTGTCACCAATAGGTTTAGAGTCCTTAGTCGCGCGGGGTACATGTAACGACCATCTGGTGATCCCGTTCGGGTCGTCCATCGCACCCCGCCCGCACCAGCTGGAAGGCTTCAACTCGGTCCAATCCGAGTCGAGCCCCCATGGAGCTCCGGCCCGACTCATGGCGCACCAGTCCTGCTCGTGGTGAGCCTCGGCCTCGGCTCGGCGCCACCACCGACTCAGTGCCGTGTCATTTTTTCGGGCCGCATTTTTCGGACTTAAGACCGGAACACGGGCACCGAGGCTCGCTGCGAAAACTGGTTTGGCACGGCGACCGCGACGGCGGCGGGGGCCGGATTTGCGACAACGCAATGCGGCGTCGGCGAGCTGGAGTGACCAGCGAGGTTCCATGTCGGCGAGCTGGAGTGACCAGCGAGGTTCCATGTCGGCGAGCTGGAGTGACCAGCGAGGTTCCATGTCGGCGAGCTGGAGTGACCAGCGAGGTTCCATGTCAGCGAGCTGGAGTGACCAGCGAGGTTCCATGTCGGCGAGCTGGAGTGACCAGCGAGGTTTTTATGTCAGCGAGCTGGAGTGACCAGCGAGGTTCCATGTCGGCGAGCTGGAGTGACCAGCGAGGTTCCATGTCAGCGAGCTGGAGTGACCAGCGAGGTTCCATGTCGGCGAGCTGGAGTGACCAGCGAGGTTCCATGTCAGCGAGCTGGAGTGACCAGCGAGGTTCCATGTCAGCGAGCTGGAGTGACCAGCGAGGTTCCATGTCAGCGAGCTGGAGTGACCAGCGAGGTTCCATATCAGCGAGCTGGAGTGACCAGCGAGGTTCTATGTCAGCGAGCTGGAGTGACCAGCGAGGTTCCATATCAGCGAGCTGGAGTGACCAGCGAGGTTCCATGTCAGCGAGCTGGAGTGACCAGCGAGGTTCCATGTCGGCGAGCTGGAGTGACCAGCGAGGTTCCATATCAGCGAGCTGGAGTGACCAGCGAGGTTCCATGTCAGCGAGCTGGAGTGACCAACGAGGTTCCATGTCAGCGAGCTGGAGTGACCAGCGAGGTTCCATGTCGGCGAGCTGGAGTGACCAGCGAGGTTCCATGTCAGCGAGCTGCAGTGACCAGCGAGGTTCCATGTCGGCGAGCTGGAGTGACCAGCGAGGTTCCATGTCGGCGAGCTGGAGTGACCAGCGAGGTTCCATGTCAGCGAGCTGGAGTGACCAGCAAGGTTCCATGTCAGCGAGCTGGAGTGACCAGCGAGGTTCCATGTCAGCGAGCTAGAGTGACCAGCGAGGTTCCATGTCAGCAAGCTGGAGTGACCATCGAGGTTCCATGTCAGCGAGCTGGAGTGACCAGCGAGGTTCCATGTCAGCAAGCTGGAGTGACCAGCGAGGTTCCATGTCAGCGAGCTGGAGTGACCAGCGAGGTTCCATGTCAGCAAGCTGCAGTGACCAGCGAGGTTCCATGTCGGCGAGCTGGAGTGACCAGCGAGGTTCCATGTCAGCGAGCTGGAGTGACCAGCGAGGTTCCATGTCAGCGAGCTGGAGTGACCAGCGAGGTTCCATGTCAGCGAGCTGGAGTGACCAGCGAGGTTCCATGTCAGCGAGCTGGAGTGACCAGTGAGGTTCCATGTCAGCGAGCTGGAGAGACCAGTGAGGTTCCATGTCAGCGAGCTGGAGTGACCAGCGAGGTTCCATGTCAGCGAGCTGGAGTGACCAGCGAGGTTCCATGTCAGCGACCTGGAGTGACCAGCGAGGTTCCATGTCGGCGAGCTGGAGTGTCAGCGAGCTGGAGTGACCAGCGAGGTTCCATGTCAGCAAGCTGGAGTGACCAGCGAGGTTCCATGTCAGCGAGCTGGAGTGACCAGCGAGGTTCCATGTCAGCGAAGCTCCTAGTCCCTCGCAGAACTGTGCTGTACTTCTGTGGTGTTTTTTTGAAGATTTTTTATTTTTGTGGGTGGATTTTGGGCGGTGGTCGCCAGGTGCGTGGAACTCGCTCAAGCGGAGATGATGCTTCTTTAAAAAAAAGATATGATGCTGCTTCGGGGAAAAACATTGCCTGCAATGGAGTTCTCGATTTTTACAACACTGATGTTGCCAGACGGCACGCATATTTGCATGCATGCTCATGTGTATTATTAACAGTATTTACATGGAACACCCAAGCATGAACAACATCGACAACTTGAAAGTGTGATTTAGTGGAAGAATGGTTTCGTTCTATGTCATACGTGGGTAATATGCTCGTATGGATGAGTACACTTATACAAATTATGCAGCCTGCAAAACACCAAGAAGAAGGTGCTAGCAGATTCAGACATATTGGTTTAGATAACTCACGAAACAGTCGCGGTGCCTACTCTGGTTATATTAATAATATCAGCGAATTAACATTGCGTGTATTTCTGACAATGATCTTGCCCCACCATAACTGAGGGGACAAACGTTACCCACTGACAAACATTCACAATATAAAGCAACCACATATGCGTCATAGAGCCGTGCAGGCCAGCCAGAGCCACACACCGGTTCGTCTTTGATAAGCAAGCGCCCTCGTTTTGTTGTATAGGAATGCTCTCAGACACCAGCTAGAGAGCACAAGACAGGCTCAGATCGGCTCAATCAGTCCGTTTCCGAGATGACAAGGTCGCGATAATGACTCATGCCGGTGGACATGCGCCACCGTCGTGGTGTAAGGGCAGGCTCAAAAGGCTGATCGCTGTTCTGGCGGGCCTGCAGGATAGAGCCGAACAGCACAAGACAAATGGGACTTTCCAGACACGCCACTGCTTTATACTAGGTTAGTTCTAACTACGATGTTGGACTAATTCCTGCGATATTATACTGCACCAGCCACAAGAATTTCATGTGCGGAACTGTCTGCTTATCCTGGAAACTTCCGGCGTGGTATTACGTATGGCTATGGTCGCAGAGTTATCTACCTACATCTCATGTCACCGCGGTAAGTTGTGGCTTTCAAACTGCGTAATAGGGCATGCCAACGACACGACCCACGCCGACCTACTTTGTGTGTGTAATGGTCACATAAATGATTCACTCATTCAAAGAAACCATTAGTAAAAATAGGCTTGCCATGCATCTGATTTCCGTCATTAGCTTGGTCACGATACCTCCGAAATTGGCGCAATGCCTCCGAAATTGGCGCAATACCTCCGAAATTGGCGCAATGCAGGATGCGTGTGGGCACGCCGCACAAAGATATTATTGATGGAAACTGAAGGAGCAGCACTAAGTTTGTACCTGTCCGATACGCGTCAAACGGACATCGTAAACGGTGAAACATCGGCTTGGATACCAGTGCAATCCAGAGTGCCTCAAGGCGCAATTCTTGCTCCCCTGATTTTCGAAATATTTGCCAACGACCTTCCAGATGACATTAAGTTTTGTTGGCGTATGTACGCCGATGGCCCTCGAACCTACCAGCAAATTGTGTCCCATCATTTTACTAATGATGACCAGCTCCTGCAGGATGATTTCAACCAGCTCGTGATGATGATGGTTAGAGCTTAGGGTGTCGCAACTGCTACCTTATATAGCGCCCATGACTAGTGACATGACTAGTGACATGACTAGTGACATGACTAGTGACATGACTAGTGACATGGCTAGTGACATGACTGGTGGCGTGACTAGTGACATGACTAGTGACATGACTAGTGACATTGCTAGTGACATGGCTAGTGATATGACTAGTGACATGACTAGTGACATGACTAGTGGCATGACTAGTGACATGACTAGTGACATGACTAGTGACATGACTAGGCTAGTGACTAGGCCAGTGACGTGGTCGCTCAGATGGGAATGCAATCAAAATTCCTCGAAATGTAAGTGTTTTACTATGACTCTCAGGCGCACCACCCTCAGAACAAAAGCCCTTTTATATGACCCCCAGGCGCGCACCCGCCAGAACGAAGCTCTTTCGATCGGTGACGTCTAGCGCAGCATGCTGGATAACTAGGTGACCTTGATGTTTCTCTGGACACCAGGCTGACATCTGGGGTGCACACCGACGATGACATTAAACAAGCTGCTAACCGGTCCCTCCGAATCCTGATTCGGCCTTTACAGGCTGGAGACAGCGAGTTATTTACTTACTTATTTATTTTCACTTCGTGACCCGTATCCATTGCATACAACCGCAAATGTGTGCAATGGATGCAGCAGGAATGGCTGCATTAGAACTATGACAAACGGCTGGGCTTGGGCCGAATTCCAAATGTCAAAGACGATGCCAAATTCCACCGAATTGTAGTGCAAAACTGCAGGCAGAGCATTTCTCCAACGGGCGATCCACCTGCGTGCTATGCAACTTGAAGTACTGCATCATGATTTACGTGGATGTGGACACCTTCTTTTCAGAGACAGATACCTGCTCCGATTTCCTCATCACACATCTTCCGGTCATGGTGCGTACCTCTCTCGCCAGCGAAGATCTCTTGCAGCATTCCAATGTTCCAACCTTGTCGGCAGGGAGGATCTAACATGGCATTCTGTTCCTCAGACACATTCTGCGCACAAAATAGATCTCCAGAAGTGCTTCCAATTTCTCCCCTCGTGTGGCAGCCTATCGCCCTCCAACTCGGCTCGTGCAACGCGGAAGAACGGAACGTGTAAAGTATAGGGTGCTTAACCACAGGGCTTGCCAACCAGTTTTATCTCACCTTGGCTTTCATGCCAGCGTGTTGGATGATGCCTTTGTTACCTTCAGGGGTCATGAGGTACGGTATACCGACTCACGGTGATAGATGGCACCGTGCCACACACACTGATATATAGATTATAGGTATGTGATAGATGGCACCGTGCCACACACACTGATATATAGAGTATAGGTATGGATAGATGGCACCGTGCCACACACATACTGACTGATATAGGTATGTGATACTGAAAGGCATGCACATTGCACATATCCTTGCATTTTGATTTCCGATGGATCTCGACGATATACGTTTTAGAGGTCACCTGTCGGCTGTCAGTGGGGAGGCCTGGCGGTCAGCTGTCAGTGGGGAGGCCTGGCATCCGGCTGTCAGTGGGGAGGCCTGGCGGTCGCCTGTCAGTGGGGAGGCCTGGCATCCGGCTGTCAGTGGGGAGGCCTGGCATCCGGCTGTCAGTGGGGAGGCTTGGCGGTCAGCTGTCAGTGGGGAGGCCTGGCATCCGGCTGTCAGTGGGGAGGCCTGGCGGTGGCCTGTCAGTGGGGAGGCTTGGCGGTCAGCTGTCAGTGGGGAGGCCTGGCGGTCGCCTGTCAGTGGGGAGGCCTGCCGGCGCGATGGTGATATGGAACAAGCAATAAGCAAACCAGCCAGCTCACCCAAGGAAATAACTACGAGTATGCCCAAAAAAATAAGGGCTTATGTTAATTTGATCAAACGATAACCTGAGCATTATTATAATTATTAGTGGAAGATGGATTGTATAATGCTCATGCTATGTGAGAGAAGAAAAAAACGACAAAGAATCAAACTTCTTGGTTTGGATGAATTAGATGTTTTTCGGCATTTCTCACATAACATGGGCTTTATTTTATTCATTTAAAACAGAACGTACCGATCACATCATCAGCCAAAGACAAACGAAATTTGCCAGTTCTAATTTATATCACAGCAACTTGCTCCTCCGTGTCAAAACATATTATCTTGTTTTTTTCATTTCTTCATGGAAAAACGGTTATTTCAATTATATTTCTCACCAAACACAAACTCAGTATCTCCGAGCTAGTGCCCTTTTCACTTCCCTTATCCAATACTAGCGCATTGCAATGTAATGACAAGACAGGCATTCATTACTTACAATGGCCAATGGCCATTCTCCTGAAGAAGAAAAATCTGCAATTGCTTACGAGTGACATTACTATTCGCCTTTTCATGGGGTGGACAGGGTTTTCCGTAATATTCAAAGAATTGTTGGGAGGTAAATTAGCAGCGTGAGTCATGCGATATTTAGACAGGGATCACTAAGGCATACTTGGTTATTCGGCTTCTATGCTTAATGGAATCGTATGTGTTTTGTTATATTGTTTTGTTAACGTTTATTATCTTAGAAAACTGTAGCAACTGTAGTAACAACTGTAGTTATCATATATAACTGTAGTTACGTACCGTTATCTATGGTATTATCAGTACATTCTTTTCCTTGCATTTTTGGAGAGAAAAAAAACAGGCATTGAACATTCTCAATTCCAGCGATATAGACAAGCATACCTAGAGCCAACAGTGAAACAATATTTCACAATTCTGCCTTCCTTGATGTGCAATATACATGAATTTTAGATGATATAATATGTTTGCCCATACAAACTGTCGGCTTTAGTAATACACTTGCAAACAGTGCGTAGTCCAAAATATGCAGGGTGTCCCGAAATTGATGAGCGGTCGTGGAGTCTCACCAAACGCCCCAAACCACCACAGCATCACCAGAGCTAGTTTAAGATGGCATTTTTAATTTTAAGTAAACTATGGTGTTATCATTAAAATGGGATTTCCAGAAAAATGCACTAATTCATAAAGTTGCGATTTATATTTTTTTAACGGGAAGAAGCCGTGTTCTTACGAGTTATAGACCCATTTACCCAAGACACCCCAATCACCCCAATCGCCCCAAACGCCCCAAACGCCCCAAACGCCCCAAACGCAAAATCCTTCGTGAAAACGGCTAACTAAATGGGTTCGTCATACATTGCATCATATGATTTCAATCATGGAGTCTTGTCCTAGTTCGTTTATGAATCCGGGTGACTGCAAAAAGACGAAGCCTAATAAGAGCGTGTATTGCGCATGCAACACATCTGAAACCCATTATAGACACCGTAGCGATGCGTGTCTATTTCCTCGCGTCATCAGTTGAAAGACCGAAAGCAAGGAGTCCGCTTCACCAGCGAAGATACAACCATATCTTGCTTAATGTCCATATCCAGATCCGCCGTGGCCAACGTCAGCGCTGTACTTGTAGGAATATCCGCCGCCATTTCCACCGTGTCCACCGCCATATCCTCCATGTCCACCGCCGTATCCCCCCTTGCCATGTCCGCCGCCATATCCACCGTGTCCGCCGCCATATCCAGATCCAGCAGATCCCTCACCCTCTGCGTAGATCTTAGCGTGCCCACCAACAAACTTGCCATATCCGCCCTTGCCGTATCTGCCGCCGTGTCCGCCACTGAAACCACGAGATGAAATACGAATCTTTTAGACGGTAGCCTCATCGAACGAGTATCAAAGAAAATTCACAAAAGGAAAACACAAATGAATGAAAAAACAAATATGTGTTAAAAACACTTCCAGGCACACCACAAATGTAATTGGTGGTAAAAAAAAGAACAAAGAATAAAACAAAACAGAACTTTGGGAGAAAAAGATATAGTTTGTAGTTTGTACCAATACAAACGTCAAGTTACATATTTTATATTATTTGTATTTAATCCACATCTACTACTACTACTACATCGCTTTTAGTTAGTTTCTTTCTTTAGTCTGGTAAAAGGAGGATTGGTGTTGATAGAAAAGAGTAGCGAAAATAACTTACACGTATTTCGGGTGGACGTTCTTCACACCGTATTTGCTGCTACCCCAGGCATTGTACCTGTGAGAAAAAGGCACTGCGATTTGACTTTTGAACTTGACAAAGTCACTTGTGGGAAAAATATTTAATTTGGTAAGTTTATCTTTTATTTTCGTAAATGAAAAAGATCAATAAGAATACCTATATTTGTATTAATTTAATGACATAAAACGTACATAGCAAATGTTCGCTGGGCTTCGGGTTAAAGCTCCCCATGTAACTAAGTTGTGTATGGTCCAAATTATTGTTGGTATCAAATGAGGCAATGAAGACAAATAGAATGTTTCAAATGACATTGCAAGCAGCATATGAGTCTTAAAAATAACGAATTTTCAACAAACTTTACCTAGCTTTTTAAAAGATAGTCTCAAAAACCTTTCGTTCCAAAACTGAATTTCCTGTCAGTTCTCACGTTTCAACTTGGGCGTGACTCTGGGCGTTTCCATAGCCGTCAGCGGCGGCGATGGCCACACACAGGGCGAGCACGACAAACTGAAACAGAGGGGAAGGTGGCAAGAAAAGTGCCAATACAAATGTCAATGAAAAGTGTCCAGAAAACTTCAGTACACTTTAAAACTAACATTGAACTATCAAACATTTAGATACAGTCCAACATTTGCAAATAATTCAAGATAAGTTTGCAGTGTTTTAATAGTGAGACCGAGGTCTATAACACAATGGTGAGCACAATTTGCACACAACGCTCAGTGGATATCGTCGATAAAAATGTGATTCCACATAATCTTGTTCTGAGACAGTGAGTCCACACCACCAAAGTTGATTTTCGGCTCTGAATTTTGAGAGAATACTTGACTATTACAATGTTGTGAACTAGAACATAGGAATGCATGACAGACTTGTCCCATTGCTAATTTCTGCAAGTTTTGCAACGACTTGTAAACCAAAACCGTTAACACGATCGGTCTCTTGAAGAACACATTCCAAACCAAACACAAACTCCTACTTACCTTCAGGTTGCTTTGCTGAGTTGTTTGGTTGACCGGTCTCTGTCGACTGTGCCTCAGCTAACTCCGATCCCCCTCTATATACCGCGACATGCCCCGAGGGCGCGGCCCGGTCGTGACCTTACTTTACACGCAGCGTGATGGAGGCCACACGCGCCGAGTTTGGTAACACAGCGACGCACGTGAGGGCTGCGGTCCAGTCAAAAACTCAATTTCAATTAATACGTGATGAGTTACACATACTTTTGAAGCCATAAGTCAGTCAAAAATGACGATATTGTTTTTTTAAGTGGGCATTTTATCCCGAAAAAAACTAAAAAAAATGGGGTAAAAAACCAACACATTAAACACCTCCGAGATAGCTGTTGTTGAAAAATGATGATGATGATAGACATTTTGTAGCCATGGCCATATTCTATCTTTTGAAGTTTTTGTATTGCATTTTGCTCAAAATATGGCCTTGGTACGGTCTGTTAAATTTTAGCTGATGTTTTCGTGAAACTCGTGGGTAGTGACGTGTCACCAATTTCGATATATCTCTAAATGTTTTTCGACAAAATTGCTTCATTGTTGCACATAAGACGTATAATTTATGTAGAACAAGTGATTGGAAGGCCTTATTTAAATCTAAAAATTCATATTTTGAAACTTATTTTAAGCTAAAAAACGAATAATAATCCGACGTTTCGCGTTTATTGCTTAGTCAATGGGCAAAATACAGGATAGATACGATTTCGGCGACATAATACATGTATCAAAAAGTCATCCAAAATTATTACACAATTTTACAGAAACATCTTCCATCATGAAGAATCTCATATACTTGCAATCGATCGATAGCGTTTCTTCTTAAGTTTCAGTATAGCTTTGGTTTTCCTCCTTTATTCGTTCAGCTATGCTGTTGTGTATCTTAAAAAATCCTGGCGATACATTAGTCACCTTCTCCGTCTGGATGTATGCGGCTTCAACTAACCATCGTTGTATTTTTGTTAAGTTAGTGTGCACTGCTTGGGCTTCGCTCCATTTAGGTAGGTGTCCTTCTTGATCGGCATGAAGCACAATGGCTTTTGTTGTCCTGTGATTGCGTAAGTCGTTTTTGTGTTCTTGAACGCGTGTTTTTAGTCCCCTCCCTGTTTCACCGTAATATGACTTATCACATGTATTATGTCGTATTTGATACATGTATTATGTCGTATTTGATACATGTATTTGATACATGTATTATGTCGCCGAAATCGTATATATCCTGTATTTTGCCCATTGACTAAGCAATAAACGCCAAACGTCGGGTAATTATTCGTTTTTTAGCTTAAAATAAGTTTCAAAATATGAATTTTTAGATTAAAATAAGGCCTTCCAATCACTTGTTCTACATTTGTCACATAAATACTCTTAACATGTGTAGAATTTATGTAGGAGAAGGTTTCCGAAGTTTCACGTTGATAGCTCTATTGGTTTTTAGCTATTGCGAAAGTGCGTCAGGGGGGGGGGGGGGGGCATTAAACGCCCCCCCCCCCCCGTAGTCAATGTCGGGGTAATGGAATCGTACGTGTGTTGTTATATTGTTTTGTTAACGTTTATTATCTTAGAAAACTGTAGTAACTGTAGTAACAACTGTAGTTATCATAGATAACTGTAGTTACGTACAGTTATACATGGTATTATCAATACACTCTTTTCCTTGCATTTTTGGAAATATATAAATCATCAAAAACAGGCATTTAACATTCTCAATCCCAGCGATATAGACAAGCATGCCTAGAGCCAACAGTGAAACAATATTTTCCCAAATTCTGCTTCTCTTGATGTTCAATATACCTACATTAATTTTTGACGATATAAAAAATCCATAAAAACTGTCGGCTTTACTAATACATAGTGCACTTGCAAACCATGCGTAAACCAAAATATAGAGGGTCCCCCAAAATTGATGAGCGGTTGGTGGTGCCCATGGTTCAGCCATCTCCCACGACCGGCGAACAAACATAATTGTATCGAAACCTGGCTGTGAGACTGAGGAATATGCACATGTCGGGCGATCACAGAACCCCAGCGGCCGACCCGAGTTTATCCGATTGGGCACGGCAGAGGTAATTTCTTCAGAGGTACCCAAAGAGCCCGTACCACATTTCGTCAATGGTGAATGAGTGAGCAATGGTGAATTATATCGATGCATAACCACGCGTTTGTGAATGGTCAGAGGTGCCATGACCCAGAATCAGGTGGCCAGTGAATCGTACCCATCCAATGGTTACAAAACAACTGAGTTTGGGTCCAAAACAGCGAGGAGTTGCATATCACCGAGACGGTCAGCCGGCCTCCTGAAGGTCCTCGCCTGGGGCATGACGAGCCACAGAGGCCTCTCTGACCTGCATATCGTCCCTCGCGGCCAGACAGCCTTTGCCGACTACTATGCCAAAGAAGTGCTTAAAATGGCCAGAACATCAGCGATGCTGAGAATAAGGGGAATGCCACGCCAACCGATGTCAAACTCCTGTCAGACATGTCTAGAGCTTTGTTTGTAAACAAGATGTCGCTCTAGCCCATCACACCAAAAAGACCAAGAATTGGTGTCGCAATTACTGTCGGGCTTTTGCAGAAAAGGGGTCTAACCAGGCAATGGCCCTGACCTGTCACCGATCGAACATCGGTGGGCAGTCGTCAAGGACGACCACAACCAGATGACGTCCGCTACCTCAAAAAAGGCACGGCACGTCCTTTTAAAATATTATGTCCAATGGTTCAACCAACCTTCGGTTAAAAATGTCACATTAAATTAAAACCTCCAAACGGCATGGCGGATAATCAACGCACGCACACTCTGCAACCTGATGAGCGAGGTGCCGGAGCGCATGTGGGCGTGTAATCAGTGCACAGTCGGCGAGAACGGCCTTTTAGCGCGACACGGCGTTTCTGCTTCAATTTACGGCATCGGTTTGAACATGTAGCATATCAATCGATAGATGTTGAATCAGAGAGCTCAAAATATGCACTTCCTTTTATCTGGGTTTAACCCGGCATTGACGGGGAAAGCAAATATTGCCCCCCCCCCCCCCCCATTGTTATCTCCGGAACCAATGATCGCAGCGAGACGCGCAAGGCTGCATTCGAAAGTTCTCAGTGACTCGCATCTAAAGCATACTCGAAATTGTAGAATTTACGTAACATATTAGGTCAAAGTCGGGTCAAAGGTCAAAATCGAGGATTTGAGTTTATGGGCCATACTTTCCATCCAAAGCCTTTGATTGCAACCATGATCACCCACAATGCTCAAAAAGGTAAAATACACATCTTGCATGAGCTTAAGTGAGATTCTTGGCAAAGGTCAAGGTCAAGGTCAGGTCACAAAAGGTCATTATGCGCAGAAAATCTACGAAAGTCCTGCGACACATGTTGTATTGGCCATTGTACACGTATAATTCGATGGTGATAGTCATTTTACCATCTGACCTCATTTAAGTGAAGTTAGTGTCAAACTCAGCTCAGATCAAGGTTAGGTCACATAAGGTCACAATTTGTAATTGATAAATATAAATACAAAAGGCATGTTTCTAGACCGGCTTTGTCTCAGAAATACAGTGCTGGCATTTATTTGTCTGTATCAGGTCAATAAAAGCCCAAAACGCAATAACAAATATGACGTCATGAGTTACTCTTACTTAGGGAGCAATAAGTCAGTCAAAAGCAAAGATATTGCTTTAAAATTTGTTTTGGGTATTGGCCATATGTTGTTCTCCAACATACATTCCGGTTTTTGGAAAATGTTTGAAAAGTTTGATTTTGAAAGCATCTTTCTTTCTTTTTTAATGGGGGAGTAAAAAAACACTTCTTTTCAAATCCGAGATAGCCATTGTGTAGCCCTTGTCATTTGCTATCTTTTGACTTTTATAGATATTATATTATTAGAATATTATTATTATTATTAGAATATCTGTAAAAAAAAATGGTCTTTGTACGGCTAGTTAACTAGAGACAGTTAACAGAGTTAATAGTAATGTACACTATACAATAAGCTTCAAAATAAAAAGCGCAAATGTGTGCAAGGTTTCTTTTAATAGGGGCAAAGTATAAACTCTAACGAGACAGAAATTTTTGCATCAAAGCGGAAAACCGTGGAATGAAAATTGTAGGATTAACTGAAGTTGTGATTATGTTGGTCAGCCACTTCAAATAACATATCTCACTTAATGTTATAATATAAAATTGTTAATTCACATGAAAAGGTCATATACAGGTATTTCGGGCTGCTGATGATTTGTACTTTCAAGACAAATACCACAAAGCCTCTATGAAACGTTATTCGCCTCTCACATTAGCATATACCCATGCGATGAGAATGAGGTGCGCCATAGCAATATCGGCGGCTGAACAATAGTGTGTGTTTGAAGACATGGTGCATACAAATAAACAAATTTATTGGCGATTCGGTGTTATACTCTCATGCTATGGACATTTGTCTTGAAAATGAAACGTACAAAATAGGCATTTTTGAAATTATATTTTCACCCATGTCGCGCTAGAAGGCCGTTATCACCCACTGAACGCGTGTTTCCGAGTCTGGGGGATACGTAGGAAAAATACATTAACAATTCTTATCTTTTTTCTTTTTTAGTTATTTAATGAGAAACAATCGCTCATCAATTTTGGGACACCTTGTAGACATGTGCAGCGCAGCTATTTCCAGGAGATTATGGCGTGTGTTGGCAACTATATGAGGTAAAACCAGTCATGAGATCACAATCAAACTGTCGCATAATCCATGTGGCACAGCATTTGCTGAAAAAAAAACACACGAAGAAACTCGTTTTGTAGTAAATGATATGAAATGAATAACGTTATCATTTTATCAAACGATGATCATGAAATGTTAGAACCCCAATGATAAAGGGGCGATATTATATGTTTAGTCATTGTCCACAACATGAAAGCTTCGATGACAACGCATTGCTGATTTATTTGTGATATAACACGCTCAGTGGAGAAGGGGTATGCCACTAACACGCAGTGGAGGGGAGGCACTTTAGTGCCCCCCTCCCCTAAGATCTTCAAAAGAATGAGAGCTAGAATGATGAAATGTATAGCGTAGGTAGGTGCTATGATGATCTACATTGTCCGTAATTGTCTTGACCTTCGGTCAATATCTTCAAGGTCAAACGAGGTTCCGAAGGTCAAATCTGGCCAAATGTCACAAGTTTTAGAATTTGACCTCTGTGACGTCACAGGTCACCAGCAATGTGTCCAAAGATATTTCCAGGGAGGATCATTGACATTGTCTACCGAATAGCGTTTGAATCATCCCGATCGGACTGTTGGTTCCAAAGATATCGATTTGCCGACCGCGATTCTGGCCATCTTGGACTGAAAATACATATAACTCAAACATGTATCGACCGATTTTAATTTGTCTTGCGTCAAACGATCTGCTATTGAGTTGGCGTTAATGTCGTGCAAACAACACCGCCCTGCTTTGCTTCGTTTTCGAGCTATTCACGAAAAACTTGTGGAGGGAGGGCGCAAAAGTGCCCACCCCCTCCACTGCGCGTGTTAATATGGTAGGTACCAATCATATATCACATTATTTCGTAATAATGCACTGTGCATAGTCTTATTGGAACGAATGTCATAAACTCGTTACGCTTCATCGCATCTAACATTCTTAAAACAGTCGTGGCCTAGCCTCACCTCAGCATCGCAAAACCGGACTCACATCACCAGCGAAACCTGCATTCTCTGCCCTGTAAAGATCACCCATACCTTATTTGCGCTCGTGTCCGCCGGGCAGCCCGTTTTGAGGCCGTTTCGTTGATCTGAAATCGTCTCTCATTCCTGCGGCGTGAGCTGATAACACCACGGTTTGAGTGCAGGTGGTGTTGGACGTTCGACCTAGCTAATTGACAACCAAGGCCGCCGTCTTTCCGAGAACGTGATACACACGTCAGAGGTTTCCCACCCGAGGAGAGTCGCCATCATGGAAAACCCTGAAAATTCCAGTCAGAGGGCTGTTCTCTAGACGTTTTTGTGTTCCCACGTTAATTGTGTCAGTTATGTTAAAGCGCTGGAGGAGAGCTCTTCCAACTCTTCCAGCTTCAGCTCTTCCCGCTCTGGAAAGGTGCGGGCTGTTTACTATTGATGGGAACTATGCTGAAATCATTCTTACACTTTGCACATGCAGGATGACTTGTAAATGTGACTCATTCACAAGCCATGATTAAAACCTTTAAATAACATAGTCCATTAGCATTTGTTACAGGGTCTATATCTAAACATTCGAATACACTTTGCTTGCTATGTGCATTTTCTACATGTATGCATATAGTAATGTACTACATAAATTACTACATTTATGTGTAGTAACAAGCTTTCAAATGTGCTTTAAAGACGCGTGTTTTGTTAGTTGATTTGAATCTCGCCTTGTGTCGTCATTATATACAAGTGTAATACTAAATGGGTTCGTCATACATTGCATAATATGATTTCAATCATGGAGTCTTGTCCTAGTTCGTTCATGAATCCGGGTGACTGCAAAAAGACGAAGCCTAATAAGAGCGTGTATTGCGCATGCAACACATCTGAAACCCATTATAGACACCGTAGCGTTGCGTGTCTATTTCCTCGTGTCATAAATTGAAAGACCGAAAGCAAGGAGTCCGTTTCACCAGCGAAGATACAAACATATCTTGCTTAATGTCCATATCCAGATCCGCCGTGGCCAACGTCAGCGCTGTACATGTAGGAATATCCGCCGCCATTTCCACCGTGTCCACCGCCATATCCGCCATGTCCACCGCCGTATCCTCCCCTGCCATGTCCACCGCCATATCCACCGTGTCCGCCGCCATATCCAGATCCAGCAGATCCCTTACCCTCTGCGTAGATCTTAGCGTGTCCACCAACAAACTTGCCATATCCGCCCTTGCCGTATCCGCCGCCGTGTCCGCCACTGAAACCACGAGATCAGATTCGAATCTTGTAGATGGTAGCCTCATCGAACGAGTATCAAAGAAAATTCACAAAAGGAAAATACAAATGAATGAAAAAACAAATATGTGTTAAGCACAGAGAATACAAAAATAACCTTTGGGAGGAAACAGATATAGGGTGTACCAATCCAAATGTCAAGTTACATATTTTATATTGTTTGGGTTTAATCCACACCGCTTCTACTCCGCTTTTAGTGAGTTTTTTTAGTCTGGTCAAAGGAGGGTTCGTGGTGATAGAGAAGTGTAGTGAAAATAACTTACACGTATTTCGGGTGGACGTTCTTCACACCGTATTTGCTGCTACCCCAGGCATTGTACCTGTGGAGAAAAAGGCACTGCGATTTGACTTTTGATCTTGACAAAGTCACTTGTGGGAAAAATATTTAATTTGGTAAGTTCATCTTTTATTTTTGTAAATCAATAAGAAAGCCTACATTTTTATTAAGTTAATGACATAAAACGTACAAAGCACATGTTTGCTGGGCTTCGGGTTAAAACTGCCCAAGTAACAAAGTTGTAACTAGTAACTAAGTTCCAAATAATATTTGGTATCAAATGAGGTAAAGAAGACAAATCAAATGTTTGAAATAATATTGCTAGCAGCATATTAGCTCTAAAAATAGCTAATTTTCAACAAACTTTGCCTAGCTCTTTTAAAGATAGTCTCAAAAACCTTTCGTTCCAAAACTGAATGTTCTGTCAGTTCTCACGTTTCAACTTGGGCGTGACTCTGGGCGTTTCCATAGCCGTCAGCGGCGGCGATGGCCACACACAGGGCAAGCACGACAAACTGAAACAGAGCGGAAGGTGGCAAGGGAAGTGCCAATAAAAATGTAAATGAAAAGTGTCCAGCAAACTTCAGTACACTTTAAAACCAACATTGAACTATCAAACATTTAGACACGGTCAAACATTTGGAAATAATTCAACACCGTACAATATATATAATATATAATATAAATTTGCAGTGTTTTAATAGTGAGACCGAGGTCTATAGCACAATGGTGAGCACAATTTGCACACAACGCTCAGTGGATATCGTCGATAAAAATGTGATACCACATCATCTTTTCAAAGACAGTGAGTCCACACCACCAAAATTGATTTTCGACACTGAATTTTGAGAGAATACTTGACTATTACAATGTGGTAAACTAGAAAATAGGAATGCATGACAGACTTATCCCATTGATAATTACTTCAAGTTTTTCAACGACTTGTAAACCAAAACCGTTAAGACGATCGGTCTCATGGAGAACACATTCCAAACCAAACACAAACTCTTACTTACCTTCATGTTGCTTTTCTGAGTTGTTTGGTTGACTGGTCTCTGTCGACTGTGCCTCAGCTAACTCCGATACCCCTCTATATACCGCGACATGTCCCGAGGGCGCGGCCCGGTCGTGACCTTACTTTACACGCAGCGTGATAGAGGCCACACGCGCCGAGTTTGGTAACACAGCGACGCACGTGCAGGCCGCGGTGCAGTCAAAAACCCAATTTCAATTAATACGTGATGAGTTACCCATACTTTAGAAGCCATAAGTCAGTCAAAAATGACGATCTTGTTTTTTTAAGTGGGCATTTTATCCCGAAAAAAAAAATCTTCAAAAAATGGGGTAAAAAAAAAACATTAAACACCTTCGAGATAGCTGTTGAAAAATGATGATGATGATAGACATTTTGTAGCCATGGCCATATTCTATCTTTTGAAGTTTTTGTATTGCATTTTTCTCAAAATATGGCCTTTGTACGGTCTGTTAAAGTTGCATATTACCGAGACAGTCAGCCGGCCTCCTGAAGGTCCTCGTCTGGGGCATGACGAGCCCACAGAGGCCTCTCTCACCTGCATACCTTGCCTCGCGGCCAGACAGCCTTTGCCGACTACTGCGCCAAAGAAGTGCTTAAAATAAAAAATAAATTAAAAAATGGGTTTGGGTCAAAAACAGCGAGGAGTTGCTCAGTTGCATATCACCGAGACGGTCAGGCGGCCTCCTGAAGGTCATTGTCGGGGGAATCACACGCCACGGAGGCCTTTCTGCAGAGTACGAAACGGTCGGGATCAATCCACTAGATTTGCAATCCGCTCCACTCCGTCCGGATCGGACTGGATCCGTCCGGATCGGATTGCCCTGACACTGACAACTGACAGTGACAGTGCTTGGAATAATGTCTGCAGTGAAGAGATCAATCTTGTTGCAGCATTCAATTGATCTGTGGTATGTGTTGCTGACTCCTTATGAGTTATTCCTGTTTAAGCTGAGATTGTATGTGTAACTTGAGTAGTACAACCTACGGTCTGCTCACACTGCTGTCATCAAATTCTGTACATGGGGAACTATGATGCTCATTAAGGTGTAAATGCTGTTCTGCACTATGATAATGTTCCTGTCATTACATAATATACCACCATGCACCATTTTAATACTCAGGTTTTGCTAGTTGTGGTGTCTCTGTCAAAGTTGTTATGACCTTGTTGATGACTGCTGATAAGACAAATGAAAATTAACCTCCTAATGCCTTTCTTTGTTCTGTCAGCCCTTTAAATTTGTGTGCAAACTTTGAACTATATTGCTACCAGTGGCGTAGCCAAGGGGAGGAACAAAGGGGTCATGCCCCCCCCCCCCCCCAACTCCCCCCCCCCCTCCCCTGGATGTCAGGCGGCCCCTCTGGCGACCGCGTGAGGGCCCCCTGGGGCGAAGGCCCCAGTGTTTTGAATGGTGTCAGGCGCCCGCAAAACGCCTTACGTCGCATAAAAGACCGCCCACGAATCTTTTTTTAAAAATCGTAACACGAATAAATAACAGCACTTGCTTGTCTGTTAAAGGCCTGTATATGTAAATACGTAGAAAAGGGCCCCAGCCGGTGTGGAGAGGGCCCTCTACCAGCTTTTAAAGGGCCCTGCAGAGCTGCATAGAGCCCTCTGCCTGCCTTTAGAGGGTCCCTGCCGGTTATAGAGGGCCCTCTGCCGAACTGTAGAGGGTCCTTGCCGATCTGCAGAGGGGCCTGCCGGCCTTTAGAGGGCTCTGCCGATCTGTAGATCGCCTTGCCAATCTGTAGAGGGCCTCTGCCGGCATTTTTGTAGAGGGCCCTGCCGACCTGTAGAGGGCCCTCTTCCAGCCTTTAGAGCCCTGTCGATCTGCAGAGTGCCCCAGCTAATCTGTAGAGGGACCTTGTCAGCCTTTAGAAGGCCCTGCCGATCTGTAGATCGCCCTGCCAATCTGTAGAGGGCCTCTGTCGGTATTTAGAGGACCCTGCCAGTGGCGTAGCCAACGTGGAGGCAAAAGGGTCATGCCCTACCCTACCCCCCCCCCCCCCCCCCCCTGGAGGCCAGGCGGGCCCCTCTGGCAACCGAGAGAGGACCCCCTGGGGCCCGAGGCCCCAGTGTTTTGGATGGTGTCAGGCGCCCGCAAAACGCCTTACGTCGCATAAAAGAACGCCCACGAATATAACACAATCGTAACACGAATAAATAACAGCACTTGCTTGTCTGTTAAAGGCCTGTATATGCAAATACGTCGAAAAGGGCCCCAGCCAGTGTGGAGAGGGCCCTTTACCAGCTTCGAAAGGCCATGCCGATCTGCAGAGGGCCCCAGCCAATCTCTAGAGGGTCATCTGCCGGCCTTTAGAGGGTCCTACCAATCTGTAGATCGCTCTGCCAATCTGTAGAGGGCCTCTGCCTGCATTTAGAGGGCCCTGCCAACCTGTAGAGGGCCCTCTTCCAGCCTTTAGGGCCCTGTCGATCTGCAGAGTGCCCCAGCCAATATGCAGAGGGCCCTCTGCCGGCCTTTAGAGACCCCTATCGATATGATTCAGGATATTATTATCATTAACACGCGCCCCGCTGGATGTGGTAGAATTTGCCTCCCCCTCCCAGATTTTCTCAATAACCTGAAAACAATGATAGATATCGATGTCAATATTTTAATACCTGATGCTGAATCAATTCCACGTCTTATCACTAAATTCCGATGACAATGGTGGAGTGCCTTGGGAGATAATGACGTTTTAGTGACGTCATGTCATGGCATTTTTGGTGGAAAAACGATAAATGTTGACAAATCGTATAAAATTGTGTTTAGAAGCAAATCGCAAATTTAAAAAAAAAACGAGAAAAGAAAGGAAATGACAGTCTATTTAAAATAGCAATCACAGCTTTGAAACATTGAGTTTTTAACCCCCAAAAATAAAAATAAAGCCTAATTGTTTCGTTATCGAAAACTTATTTGTCGTTGTTTTACAACATACTGTACTGTTTTAATTATGTAGGCCCCCCATTGGCTACGAGGGCCCCTCTGATCCCATTTGCCCCCCCCCCCCCCTGGGAGAAATCCTGGCCACGCACTTGATTGCTACTGGACCGGATTGGACCGGTTCAGCTTTTCATCCATCGGCCGGATTCGATTGGATCAGGATCAGAGGCTTAGGGATTCGGATTGGATTGGATCAGGATCAGAGGCTTACGGAGTCGGATTGGATTGGATCAGCATCAGAGGCTTACGGATTCGGATCGGACTGGATCAGGATCAGAGGCTTACGGATTCGGATCGGATTGGATCTTTTTAAATGAATCCGTTTCGTACTCTGCCTCACTGACCTGCATATCTTGCCTCGCAGCCAGACAGACTTGGCCGACTACTGTGCCAAAGAAGTTCTGAAAATAGCCAGAACATCAGCGATGCTGAGAATAAGGGGAATTACCTGCCAACCGATGTCAAACTCCTGCCGGACAAGTCTAGAGCTTTGTTTTTAAACAAGATGTTTCTCTAGTCCATCACGCCAAGAAGACCAAGAATTGGTGTCGCAGTCACTTTCAGGTTTTTACAGGGAAAGGCAATTATCTTGCCCTGTCACCAATCGAAATTTTGCGGCCAGTTGTCACGGACGAACCTAACAAGATGACGCCCGCTACCTCAGAAAAGGTCCTGGTACAAAACCTCGACACGTCATGGCGGATAATCAACGCACACATAATCGGCAACCTGATGAGCGAGGTGCCGGAGCGAATGCGGGAGTGTTTTCGAGTCTGTGGGGGATACGTAGGAAAAAGATCACGAACCATCCTTAGATTGCTTGTTTTTTATTTAACAAGAAACAACCTCTCATCAATTTTGGGTACACCTTGTAGACATGTGCAGCGCAGCTATTTCCAGGAGATTATGGCGTGTTGGTGACTATATGAGGTAAAACCAGTTATGAGATCACAATCAAACTGTCGCATAATCCATGTGGCACAGCATTTGCTAAAAAAAACACACGAAGAAACTCGTTTTGTAGTAAATAATATGAAATGAATAACGTTATCATTTTAGCAAACGATGAACACGAAATGTTAGAACCCCAATGATAAAGGGGCGATATTATATGTTTAGTCATTGTCCACAACATGAAAGCTTCGATGACAACGCATTGCTGTTTTATTTGTGATTTAACACGCGCAGTGGAGAGGAGTATGCCACTAACACGCCGTGGAGGGGGAGGCACTTTAGTGCCCCCCATAATATCTCCGAAAGTATGAGAGCTAGAATGATGAAAATTACAGGGTAGGTACTAAGATGATCTATATTTTCTAAAAATGTTGTTGACCTTCGGTCAATCTCTGCAAGGTCAAACGAGGTCACGAAGGTCAAATATGGCCAAATGTCACATTTTTGGAATTTGACCTTTATGACGTCACAGGTCACCAGCAATGCGTCCAAAATTGTTTCCGAAGATGAACATTGACATTGTTTACCGAATGGCGCTTGAATCATCCCGATCGGACTGTTGGTTCCGAAGATATCGATTTGCCTATCGCGATTCTGGCCATCTTGGACTGAAAATCGACATAACTCAAAAATGGATCGACCGATTTTGATTTGTGTTGCGTAAAACAATCAGCTATTGAGTTGGCGTTAATGTCGCGCAAAAAAAAACACTGCCCTGCTCCGCTTCGTTTTCGAGCTATTCACGAAACACATGTGGGGGGCACAAAAGTGCCGCCCCCCCCCCCCCCCCCCCCCCCCACTGCGCGTTGTAATATGGTAGGTACCATTCTTATATCACATTATTTCGTAATAATGCACTGTCTTCTTGAAATAAATGTCATAAACTCGTTACGCTTCATCGCATCTAACATTCTTAGAACAGTCGCGGCCTAGCCTCACCTCAGCATCGCAAAACCGGACTCACATCACCAGCAAAACCTGCATTCTCTGCCCTTCAAAGATCACCCATACCTTATTTGGCGCTCGTGTCCGCCGGGCAGCCCGTTTTGAGACCGTTTCGTGTATCTGAAATCGTCTCTCATTCTTGCGGTGTGAGCTGATGACACCACGGTCTGAGTTCAGGTGGTGTTGGACGTTCGACCTAGCTAAATGACAACCAAGGCCGCCGTCTTTCCGAGAACGTGACACGTACGTCAGAGGTTTCCCACCCGAGGAGAGACGCCATCATGGAAAACCCTGAAAATTCCAGTCAGAGGGCTGTTTTCTAGTCGTTTTTGTGTTCCCACGTTAATTGTGTCAGTTCTGTTAAAGCGCTGGAGGAGAGCTCTTCCAACTCTTCCAGCTTCAGCTCTTCCCGCTCTGGAAAGGTGCGGGCTGTTTACTATTGATGGGAACTATGCTGAAATCATTCTTACACTTTGCACATACAGGATGACTTGTAAATGTGATGCATTCACAAGCCATGAATAAAACCTTGAGATGACATAGTCCATTAGCATTTGTTACAGGGTCTATATCTAAACATTCGAATACACTTTGCTTGCTATGTGCATTTTCTACATGTATGCATATAGTAATGTACTACATAAATTACTACATTTATGTGTAGTAACAAGCTTTCAAATGTGCTTTAAAGACGCGTGTTTTGTTAATTGATTTGAATCTCACCATGTGTCGTCATTATAGACAAGTGTAATACTAAATGGGTTCGTCATACATTGGATACTATGATTCCAATCATGGAGTCTTGTCCTATTTGTTCATGAATCCGGGTGACTGCAAAAAGACGAAGCCTAATAAGAGCGTGTATTGCGCATGCAACACATCTGAAACCCATTATAGACACCGTAGCGATGCGTGTCTATTTCCTCGCGTCATCAGTTGAAAGACCGAAAGCAAGGAGTCCGCTTCACCAGCCAAGATACAAACATATCTTGCTTAATGTCCATATCCAGATCCGCTGTGACCAACGTCAGCGCTGTACTTGTAGGAATATCCGCCGCCATTTCCACCGTGTCCACCGCCATATCCGCCATGTCCACCGCCGTATCCTCCCTTGCCATGTCCGCCACCATATCCACCGTGTCCGCCGCCATATCCAGATCCAGCAGATCCCTTACCCTCTGCGTAGATCTGTGCGTGTCCACCAACAAATTTGCCATATCCGCCCTTGCCGTATCCGCCGCCGTGTCCGCCACTGAAACCACGAGATCAGATTCGAATATTTTAGATGGTAGCCTCATCGAACGAGTATCAAAGCAAATTCACAAAAGGAAAATACAAATGAATTAAAAGACAAATATGTGTTAAAAACACTTCCAGGCATTTACCTCTGGCACACCACAAATGTAATTGGTGGTAAAGAAAAAGAACAAAGAATAAAAAAAACAGAACTTTGGGAGAAAAATATATAGTTTGTACCAATACAAATGTCAAGTTACATATTTTATATTGTTTGTATTTAATCCACACCGCTACTACACCGCTTTTAGTGAGTTTATTTCTTTAGTCTGGTCAAAGGAGGATTCGTGTTGATAGAGAAGGGTAGCGAAAATAACTTACACGTATTTCGGGTGGACGTTCTTCACACCGTATTTACTGCTACCCCAGGCATTGTACCTGTGGAGAAAAAGGCACTGCCATTTGACTTTTGAACTTGACAATGTCATGTGTGGGAAAAATATTTAATTTTGTAAGTTTAACTTTTATTTTCGTAAATGAAAAAGATCAATAAGAATACCTATATTTGTATTAATTTAATGACATAAAACGTACAGAGCAAATGTGTGCTGGGCTTCGGGTTGAAGCTCCCCAAGTAACTAAGTTGTGTGGTCCAAATTATTGTTGGTATCAAATGAGGCAAAGAAGACAAATAAAATGTTTCAAATGACATTGCAAGCAGCATATGAGCGCTAAAAATAGCGAATTTTCAACAAACTTTACATAGCTCTTTAAAAGATAGTCTCAAAAACCTTTCGTTCCAAAACTGAATTTTCTGTCAGTTCTCACGTTTCAACTTGGACGTGACTCTGGGCGTTTCCATAGCCGTCAGCGGCGGCGACGGCCACACACAGGGCGAGCACGACAAACTGAAACAGAGCGGAAGGTGGCAAGAAAGGTGCCAATACAAATGTCAATGAAAAGTGTCAAGAAAACTTCAGTACACTTTAAAGCTAGCATTGAATTATCAAACATTTAGATACAGTCAAACATTTGGAAATAATTCAATATAAGTTTGCAGTGGTTTAATAGTGAGACCGAGGTCTATATCACAATGGTGAGCACAATTTGCACACAACGCTCAGTGGATATCGTCGATAAAAATGTGATTCCACATAATCTTGTTCTGAGACAGTGAGTCCACACCACCAAAGTTGATTTTGGACACCGAATTTTGAGTGAACACTTGACTATTACAATGTTGTGAACTAGAAAATAGGAATGCATGACAGACGTGTCCCATTGCTAATTTCTGCAAGTTTTTCAACGACTTGTAAACCAAAACCGTTAACACGATCGGTCTCTTGAAGAACACATTCCAAACCAAACATAAACTCCTACTTACCTTCATGTTTCTTTTCTGAGTTGTTTGGTTGACCGGTCTCTGTCGACTGTGCCTCAGCTAACTCCGATCCCCCTCTATATACCGCGACATGTCCCGAGGGCGCGGCCCGGTCGTGACCTTACTTTACACGCAGCGTGATGGAGGCCACACGCCGAGTTTGGTAACACAGCGACGCACGTGCGCGCCGCGGGTCAGTCAAAAACCCAATTTAAATTAATACGTGATGAGTTACCCATACTTTAGAAACCATAACTCAGTCAAAAATGACGATATTGTTTGTTTAAGTGGGCATTTTATCCCGAAAAAAAAATGTTTTTTTTCTTCTCCAAAAACAATTGGGGTCAAAAACCAAAACATTAAACACCTCCGAGATAGCTGTTGAAAAATGATGATGATGATAGACATTTTGTAGGCATTTCCATATTATATCTTTTGCGTTTTTGTATTGCATTTTGTTCAAAATATGGCCTTTGTACGGTCTGTTAAAGTTTAGCTGATGTTTTCGTCAAACTAGTGTGTAGTGACGTGTCACCAATTTCGCTATATCTCTGAATGTTTTTCGACGAAATTTCTTCATTGTTACACATAAGACGTATAAATGATGCAGGATAAGGTATCCGAAGTTTCACGTTGATAGCTCTATTGTTTTTTTAGCTATTGCGAAAGTTCGTCAGGGTGGGGGGGGGGCGTTAACCCCCCCCCCCCCCCCACAGTCAATGTCGGGGTAATTGAATCGTATGTGTTTCGTTATATATTGTTTTGTTAAAGCTTATTATCATAAAAACGTAGTAACTGTAGTATCAACTGTAGTTATCATAGATAACTGTAGTTACGTACAGTTATCTATGGTATTATCAATACTCTTTTCCTTGCATTTTTGACAATATATAAATCATCAAAAAGAGGCATGTAACATTCCCAATCCCAGCGATATAGACAAGCATACCTAGAGCCAACAGTGAAACAATATTTCCCCAAATTCTGCTTCTCTTGATGTTCAATATACCTACATGAATTTTTGACGATATAAAAAATCCATCAAAACTGTCGGCTTTACCAATACATAGTGCACTTGCAAACCATGCGTAAGCCAAAATATAGAGGGTCCCCCAAAATTGATAAGCGGTTGGCGGTGCCCATGTTTCAGCCATCTCCAACTACCGGCGAACAAACATAATTTTATCGAAACCTGGCTGTGTGACTGAGGAATATGCACATGTCGGGCGATCACAGAACCCCAGCGACCGACCCGAGTTTAGTCGATTGGTCATGGCAGAGGTAATTTCTTCAGAGGTACCCAAAGAGCCCGTACCACATTTCGTCAATGGTGAATGAGTGAGCAATGGTGAATTATATCGATGCATAACCACGCGTTTGTGAATGGTCAGAGGTGCCATGACCCAGAATCAGGTGACCAGTGAATCGTACCCATCCAATGGTTACAAAACAACTGAGTTTGGGTCCAAAACAGCGAGGAGTTGCATATCACCGAGACGGTCAGCCGGCCTCCTGAAGGTCCTCGTCTGGGGCATGACGATTCACAGAGGCCTCTCTGACCTGCATATCGTCCCTCGCGGCCAGAGAGCCTTTGCCGACTACTATGCCAAAGATGTGCTGAAAATGGCCAGAACATCAGCGATGCTGAGAATAAGGGGAATGCCACGCCAACCGATGTCAAACTCCTGTCAGACATGTCTAGAGCTTTGTTTTTAAACAAGATGTCGCTCTAGTCCATCACACCAAAAAGACCAAGAATTGGTGTCGCAATTACTGTCGGGCTTTTGCAGAAAAGGGGTCTAAACAGGCAATGGCCCTGACCTGTCACCGATCGAAAATCGGTGGGCAGTCGTCAAGGACGACCACAACCAGATGACGTCCGCAACCTCAGAAAAGGCACGGCACGTCCTTTTAAAATATTATGTTCAATGGTTCAACCAACCTTCGGTTAAAAATGTCACATTAAATTAAAACCTCCAAACGGCATGGCGGATAATCAACGCACGCACACTCTGCAACCTGATGAGCGAGGTGCCGGAGCGCATGTGGGCGTGTAATCAGTGCACAGTCGGCGAGAACGGCCTTTTAGCGCGACACGGCGTTTCTGCTTCAATTTACGGCATCGGTTTGAACATGTAGCATATCAATCGATAGCTGATGAATCAGCGAGCTCAAAATATGCACTTTCTTTTATCTGGGTTTAACCCGGCATTGACGGGGTAGGCAAATATTGCCCCCCGCTCGTTATCTCCGGAACCAATGATCGCAGCGAGACCCGCAAGGCTGAATTCGAAAGTTCTCAATGACTCGCATCTAAAGCATACTCGAAATTGCGGAATTGAGGTAACATATTACGTCAAAATCGGGTCAAAGGTCAAAATTGAGGCATTTGAGGTTATAGGGTATATTTTCCAACCAAAGCCTTTGATTGCAACTATGATCACCCACAATGCTCCAAAAGGCATAATACACATCTTGCATGAGGTTAAGTGAGATTCTTGGCAAAGGTCAAGGTCAAGGTCAGGGCACAAAAGGTCATTATTGGCAGAAAATCTACGAAAGTCATGCGACACATGTTTTATGGGCCATTGTACACGTATAATTCGATGGTGATAGTCATTTTACCATCTGACCTCATTTAAGTGAAGTTAGTGTCAAGCTCAGCTCAGATCAAGGTTAGGTCACATAAGGTCAAAATTTGAAATTGATAAATATCAATACAAAAGGCATGTTTCTAGACCGGTTTTGTCTCAGAAATACAGTGCTGGCATTTATTTGTCTTTATCAGGTTAATAAAAGCCCAAAACGCAATAACAAATATGACTTCATGCGTTAAAAAAACTTAGGGAGCCATAAGTCAGTCAAAAGCAAAGATATTGCTTTGAAATTGGGTTTGGGTTATCTCCGGAACCAATGATTTGATATAACCAATGATTGATATATGATGAGAATAACATATGGTCATATGGCCATATGTTGTTCTTCAACATACATTCCGGTTTTTGGAAAATGTTTGAGAACTTTGATTTTGAAAGCATCTTTTTAAACAAAAGTTTTTGGAGGGGGTAAAAAACACAAATTTCGAAAATCCGAGATAGCCATTGTGTTGCCCTTATCATTTGCTATCTTTAGACTTTTATCTGTAAAAATGGTCTTTGTACGGCTAGTTAACTAGCGACAGCAGAGATCCGGGCATTGTAATGGCGCAGAGTTAATAGTGATGTACACTATACAAAAGTTGCAAAATAAAAAGCGCAAATATGCGCTAGGTTTCTTTTAATAGGCAAAAAGTATAAACTCTAAAGAGACAGAATTTTTTTCATCAAAGCGGAAAAACGTGGAATGAAAATTGTAGGATTAACTGAAGTTTTGATTATGCTAATTAGCCACTTAAAATAACATACCTCACTTAATGTTAGAATATAATTGCTAATTCACATGAAAAGATCATATACAGGTATTTCGGGTTGCTGATGATTTGTACTTTCAAGAAAAAATACCACAAAGCCTCTACGAAACGTTATTCGCCTCTCACATTAGCATACATCCATGCGATGAGAATGAGGCGCGCCATAGCAATATCGGCGGCCTAACAATAGTGTATTTTTGGAGACATGGTGCATACAAATAAACAAATTTATTGGCGAATCGGTGTTATACTCTCATGCTATGCTCCTTTGTCTTGAAAATGAGCCGTATAAAATAGTCATTTTTGGCATTTTATTTTTCGCCCCATGTCGCGCTAGCAGGCCCACTGGCCGCGTGTTTCCGAGTATGGGGGGATACGTAGGAAAAAGATCATGAACAATTGTTTTTCTTATTGTTTTTTGTTATTTAATGAGAAACAATCGCTCATAAATTTTGGGACACCTTGTAGACATGTGCAGCGCAGCTATTTCCAGGAGATTATGGCGTGTGTTGGCAACTGTATGAGGTAAAACCAGTCATGAGATCACAATCAAACTGTCGCATAATCCATGTGGCACAGCATTTGCTGAAAAAAACACACGAAGAAACTCGTTTTGTAGTAAATAATATGAAATGAATAACGTTATCATTTTAGCAAACGATGATCACTAAAAGTTAGAACCCCAATGATAAAGGAGCGATATTATATGTTTAGTCATTGTCCACAACATGAAAGATTCGATGACAACGCATTGCTGATTTATTTGTGATTTAACACGTGCATTGGAAAGGGGTATGCCACTAACACGCCGTGGAGGGGAGGCACTTTAGTGCCCCCCTCCCCTAAGATCTCCAAAAGTATGAGAGCTAGAATGATGAAACGTACAGCGTAGGTAGGTGCTATGATGATCTACATTTTCCGAAATTGTCTTGACCTTCGGTCAATATCTTCAAGGTCAAACGAGGTTCTGTAGGTCAAATCTGGCCAAATGTCACAAGTTTTAGAATTTGACCTCTGTGACGTCACAGGTCACCAGCAATGTGTCCAAAGATGTTTCCAGGGAGGATCATTGACATTGTCTACCGAATAGCGTTTGAATCATCCCGATCCGACTGTTGGTTCCAAAGATATCGATTTGCCGACCGCGATTCTGGCCATCTTGGACTGAAAATACATATAACTCAAACATGTATCGACCGATTTTAATTTGTCTTGCGTCAAACGATCTGCTATTGAGTTGGCGTTAATGTCGTGCAAACAACACCGCCCTGCACCGCTTCGTTTTCGAGCTATTCACGAAAAACTTGTGGAGGGAGGGCGCAAAAGTGCCCACCCCCTCCACTGCGCGTGTTAATATGGTAGGTACCAATCATATATCACATTATTTCGTAATAATGCACTGTGCATAGTCTTATTGGAACGAATGTCATAAACTCGCTACACTTCATCGCATCTAACATTCTTAAAACAGTCGCAGCCTAGCCTCACCTCAGCATCGCAAAACCGGACTCCCATCACCAGCGAAACTTGCATTCTCTGCCCTGCAAATATCACCCATACCTTATTTGGCGCTCGTGTCCGCCGGGTAGCCCGTTTTGAGGCCGTTCCGTTTATCTGAAATCGTCTCTCATTCCTGCGGCGTGAGCTGATGACACCACGGTTTGAGTGCAGGTGGTGTTGGACGTTCGACCTAGCTAATTGACAACCAAGGCCGCCGTCTTTCCGAGAACGTGATACACACGTCAGAGGTTTCCCACCCGAGGAGAGTCGCCATCATGGAAAACCCTGAAAATTCCAGTCAGAGGGCTGTTTTCTAGACGTTTTTGTGTTCCCACGTTAATTGTGTCAGTTCTGTTAAAGCGCTGGAGGAGAGCTCTTCCAACTCTTCAAGCTTCAGCTCTTCCCGCTCTGGAAAGGTGCGGGCTGTTTACTATTGATGGGAGCTATGCTGAAATAATTCTTACACTTTGCACATACAGGATGACTTGTAAATGTGACGCATTTAAAAGCCATGAATAAAACCTTGAAATCACATAGTCCATTAGCATTTGTTGCAGGGTTTATATCTAAACATTCAAATACACTTTGCTTGTTATGTGCATTTACTACATGTATGTATGTAGTAATGCACTACATACATTACTACAGTTATGTGTCGTAACAAGGTTTCAAATGTGGTTTAAAGACGCGTGTTTTGTTAATTGATTTAAATATCGCCTTGTGTCGTCATTATAGACAAGTGTAATACTAAATGGGTTCGTCATACATTGCATAATATGATTTCAATCATGGAGTCTTGTCCTAGTTTGTTCATGAATCCGGGTGACTGCTAAAAGACGAAGCTTATAAGAGCGTGTATTGCGCATGCAACACACCTGAAGCCCATTATAGACACCGTAGCGATGCGTGTCAATTTCCTCGCGTCATCAGCTGAAAGACCGAAAGCAAGGAGTCCGCTTCACCAGCGAAGATACAAACATATCTTGCTTAATGTCCATATCCAGATCCGCCGTGGCCAACGTCAGCGCTGTACTTGTAGGAATATCCGCCGCCATTTCCACCGTGTCCACCGCCGTATCCGCCATGTCCACCGCCGTATCCTCCCTTGCCATGTCCGCCGCCATATCCACCGTGTCCACCGCCATATCCAGATCCAGCAGATCCCTTACCCTCTGCGTAGATCTTAGCGTGTCCACCAACAAATTTGCCATATCCGCCCTTGCCGTATCCGCCGCCGTGTCCGCCACTGAAACCACGAGATCAAATTCGAATCTTTTAGACGGTAGCCTCATCGAACGAGTATCAAAGAAAATTCACAAAAGGAAAATAAAAATTTATGAAAAAAGAAATATGTGTTAAGCACAAAGAATAAAAAAAACATTTGGGAGAATAAAAAAAATAGTTTGTACCAATACAAATGTCAAGTTACATATTTGTTATTGTTTGTGTTTAATCCATACCGCTACTACACCGCTTTTAGTGAGTTTTTTTAGTCTGGTCAAAGGAGGATTCATGTTGATAGAGAAGGGTAGCGAAAATAACTTACACGTATTTCGGGTGGACGTTCTTCACACCGTATTTGCTGCTACCCCAGGCATTGTACCTGTGGAGTAAAAAAGGCACTGCGATTTGACTTTTGATCTTGACAAAGTCACTTGTGGGAAAAAATATTTAATTTGGTAAGTTCATCTTTTATTTTTGTAAATCAATAAGAAAACCTACATTTGTATTAATGTAATGACATAAAGCGTACAGAGCACATATTTGCTGGGCTTCGGGTTAAAAATGCCCAAGTAACTAAGTTGTAACTAGTAACTAAGGTACACATATTTTTGGGTATCAAATGAGGCAAAGAAGACAAATAAAATGTTTCAAATGACATTGCAAGCAGCATATGAGCTCTAAAAATAGCGAATTTTCAACAAACTTTACCTATCTCTTTAAAAGATAGTCTCAAAAACCTTTCGTTCCAAAACTGAGTTCTCTGTCAGTTCTCACGTTTCAACTTGGGCGTGACTCTGGGCGTTTCCATAGCCGTCAGCGGCGGCGATGGCCACACACAGGGCGAGCACGACAAACTAAAACAGAGCGGAAGGTGGCAAGAAAAGTGCCAATACAAATGTCAATGAGAAGTGTCAAGAAAACTGCAGTACACTTTAAAACTAACATTGAACTATCAAACATTTAGATACAGTCAAACATTTGGAAATAATTCAATATATGTTTGCAGTGTCTTAATAGTGAGACCCAGGACTATAGCACAATTTTTTTTCTTCTTCAAATAATAAGACTATAGCACAATGGTGAGCATAATTTGCATACAACGCTCAGTGGATATCGTCCAGAAAAATGTGATTCCACATAACTTTTGCAGAGACAGTGAGTCCACACCACCAAAATTTATTTTCGACACTGAATTTTGAGAGAATACTTGACTATTACAATGTTGTGAACTAGAACATAGGAATACATGACACACTTATCCCATTAAAAATTACTTCAAGTTTGTCAACGACTTGTAAACCAAAACCGTTATTAACACGATCGGTCTCTTGAATAACACATTCCAAACCAAACATAAACTCTTACTTACCTTCATGTTTCTTTTCTGAGTTGTTTGGTTGACCGGTCTCTGTCGACTGTGCCTCAGCTAACTCCGATCCCCCTCTATATACCGCGACATGTCCCGAGGGCGCGGCCCGGTCGTGACCTTACTTTACGCGCAGCCTGATAGAGGCCACACGCGCCGAGTTTGGTAACACAGCGACGCACGTGAGGGCCGCGGTCCAGTCAAAAACTCAATTTAAATTAATACGTGATGAGTTACCCATGCTTTAGAAGGCATAAGTCAGTCCATTTTTTTAAGTGGGCATTTTACTGCCCTTCCCCCCCCCAAGTCTTTTCAATTTGTTTTGGGTGAAAAAACATTAAAAACCTCCGAGATAGAAATTTTGTAGCTATTGCCATATTCTATTTTTTGACGTTTTTGCATTGCATTTTGCTGGAAATATGACCTTTGTACGGTCTGTTAAAGTATAGCTGATGTTTTCGTCAAACTCGTGTGTAGTAACGTGTCACTAATTTCGCTATATCTCTAAATATTTGTCTACGAAACTGCTTCATTGTTGCACATAAGACGTAGAATTGATGTAGGAGAAGGTATCCGAAGTTTCACGTTGATAGCTCTATTGGATTTTGAGCTATTGCGAAAGTGCGTCAGGGGGGGCATTAAACGCCCCCCCCCCGTAGTCAATGTCGGGGTAATGGAATCGTACGTGTGTTGTTATATTGTTTTGTTAACGTTTATTATCATAGAAAACTGTAGCAACTGTAGTAACAACTGTAGTTATCATAGATAACTGTAGTTACGTACAGTTATACATGGTATTGTCAATACACTCTTTTCCTTGCATTTTTGGAAATATATAAATCATCAAAAACAGAAATTTAACATTTTCAATTCCAGCGATATGGACAAGCATGCCTAGAGCCAACAGTGAAACAATATTTCCCCAAATTCTGCTTTTCTTGATGTTTAATATACCTACATGAATTTTGGATGATATAAAAAATCCATCAAAACTGTCGACCTTACTAATACATAGTGCACTTGCAAACCATGCGTAAACCAAAATATAGAGGGTCCCCCAAAATTGATGAGCGGTTGGTGGTGCCCATGTTTCAGCCATCTTCCACTACCGGCGAACAAACATAATGTTATCGAAACCTGGCTGTGAGACTGAGGAAGACGCACATGTCGGGCGATCACAGAACCCCAACGGCCGACCCGAGTTTAGCCGATTGGTCACGGCAGAGGTAATTTCTTCAGAGGTACACAAAGAGCCCTTACCACATCTCGTCAATGGTGAATGAGTGCAAAACATCGATGCATAACCAGGCGTTTGTAAATGGTCAAAGGTGCAATGGCCCAGAATCAGGTGGCCAGTGAATCATATCCACCCAATGGTTACAAAACGACTGGGTTTGTGTCCAAAACAGCGAGGAGTTGCATATCACCGAGACGGTCAGGCGGCCTCCTGAAGGTCCTCATCTGGGGCATGACGAGCCACAGAGGCCTCTCTGACCTGCATATCGTCCCTCGCGGCCAGACAGCCTTTGCCGACTACTATGCCAAAGAAGTGCTTAAAATTGCCAGAACATCAGCGATGCTGAGAATAAGGGGAATGCCCTGCCAACCGATGCCAAACTCCTTCCGGACATGTCTAGAACATTTGTTTTTAAAACAAGATGTCGCTCTAGTCCATCACGCCAAGAAGACCAAGAATTGGTGTCTCAGTTACTTTCGGGCTTTTGCAGAAATGGGGTCTAACCAGGCAATGGCCCTGACCTGTCACCGATCGAAGCTCGGTGGGCAGTCGTCAAGGACGACCACAACCAGATGACGGCCGCTACCTCAGAAAAAGCACGGCACGTCCTTTTCAAATGTTATGTCCGCACGCACACTCTGCAACCTGATGAGCGAGGTGCAGGAGCGCATGTGGGCGTGTAGCGTGTTTCCGAGTCTGGGGGGATACGTAGGAAAAAGATCATGAACCATTCTTATCTTTTTTTCTTTTTTGTTATTTAATGAGAAACAACCTCTCATCAATTTTGGGACACCTTGTAGACATGTGCAGCGCAGCTATTTCCAGGAGATTATGGCGTGTGTTGGTGACTATATGAGGTAAAACCAGTCATGAGATCACAATCAAACTGTCTCATAATCCATGTGGCACAGCATTTGCTACAAAACACGAAGAAATTCGTTTTGTAGAAATAATATGAAATGAATAACGTTATCATTTGATAAACGATGATCACGAAATTTAAGAACCCCAATGATAAAGGTGATATATTATATGTGTAGTCATTGTCCACAACATTAAATCTTCGATGCCAACGCATTGCTGTTTTATTTGTGATTTAACAAGCGTAGTGGAGAGGGGTATGCCACTAACACGCCGTGGAGGGGGGGGGGGGGGGGGCACTTTAGTACCGCCCATAATATCTCCGAAAGTATGAGAGCTAGAATGATGAAACTTACAGGGTAGGTAGGTGCTAAAATTATCTACATTTTCTAAAAATGTTGTTGAACTTCGGTAAATCTCTGCAAGGTCAAACGAGGTCACGAAGGTTAAATATGGCAAAATGTCATATTTTTTTAATTTGACCTCTGTGGCGTCACAGGTCACCAGCAATGTGTCCAAAGTTGTTCCCGGATATGAACATTGACATTTTCTACCGAATGGTGTTTGAATCATCCCGATCGAACTGTTGGTTACGAAGATATCGATTTGCCTATCGCGATTCTGGCCATCTTGGACTGAAAATCCATATAACTCAAAAATGGATCGACCGATTTGGATTTGTGTTGCGTAAAACGATCCGCTATTGAGTTGGCGTTAATGTCGCGCAAAAAACACCGCCCTGCTCCGCTTCGTTTTCGAGCTATTCACGAAAAACATGTGGAGGAGGCACAAAAGTGGGTTACAGGACACATTGGCGAATGTCATTTTGCCGAATGTCATTTTGGCGAATGCATATTGTCGAAGGACACTTTGACGAAATGTCTTTTTGACATGTGAATATTCCGAAAGCAAAATGGCGAATGCCTTTTTGTCGAAATGTCTTTTTGCCGACATGTCATTTTGTCGAAATGTCTTTTCGTCGACATGTCAAAAGGTCGAAATGTGAGTTTGCCGAAATGTGAAAAAGTCGAAATGTCCTTTTGCCGAATATCATTTTGCCGACATGTGAAAAAATCGAAATGTCTTTTTGCCGAAATGTGATTTTGCCGACATGTGAAAAAGTCGAAATGTCTTTTTGCCGAATGTCATTTTGCGACATGTGAAAAGATCGAAATGTCTTTTTGCCGAAATGTCACTTTGCCGAATGTTACTTTGTCGACGTGTGAAAAGTTCGAAATGCTTTTTTGCGGAAATGTTATTTTGTCGACATGTGAAAAAGTCGAAATGCCTTTTTGCCGAAAGCCATTTTATCGACATGTGAAATGTTCTAAATTTATTTTTCCCGAATGCCGAATGCCTTTGGTGTCATGCGCAGCAATTGTCATTTGTCAATATTGTTTGTGGGCGTGACGCTTTCAGCCTTCGTCTCGGCGCGCTCCTTCATTTCCGCGCGTGCGGCAGACTGCTCCATTGCAGCCCTGCTGGGGGCGTGATTGTGTCCCTTGCTCTCCACAAAGACCCCGCGAGCATACACGCAAAGCCCTTTGCAACTTAGATGCACTCGGGCGCTGCATTTCATGTATATCTTGTCGTCCCCACTCTGTTAGCAAACTGCCATATCAACTTTGGAACCAGCGACACCAATTTGGAATCAGCTATACCAACTTGGAATATTTTTTAAAGCTCAAAACCTAAATATTTTTTAAAGCTCAAACACCCTTAAACAAATTGCGCCGCGGACCGGCGCGAAAATTTTGAGTCTTATGCCCTAGATATGCATTCTCATCAATGCGTCACATTGCTTATGGTGCGGGCCTTTAAAAATCACCTACCGCCTCCCCCCCCCCCCCTTGGCTACGTTCCTGCCCTGGTGCATGGTACAAAACCACAGCAGCAAGGGAGGGGCAGTGGAGCAGGAGATGTGCTTGGCAAAAAAGGCATCTCGACCTTTTCACATGTCGACAAAATGACTTTCGGCAAAAAAGGCATTTCGACTTCTTCACATGTCGACAAAATGACATTTCGGCAAAAAGGCATTTCGACCTTTTCACACGTCGACAAAGTAGCATTCGGCAAAATGACATTTCGGCTTTTTCACAAGTCGACAAAATGACATTTCGGTAAAAAGACATTTCGATCTTTTCACATGTCGGCAAAATGACATTCGGTAAAAAAACATTTCTACTTTTTCCCATGTCGACAAAATGACATTTCGGCAAAAAGGCATTTCGACCTTTTCACATGTCGACAAAATGTCATTCGGCAAAAAACATTTCTATTTTTTCACATGTCGCCAAAATGACATTTCGACAAAATGACATGTCGGCAAAAAAACATTTCGACATTTTGACACGTCGGCAAAAGGCATTTCGACAAAAGGGCATTCGCCATTCTGCTTTCGGCATATTCACATTTCGACAAAAAGACATGTCGTCAAAGTGTCCTTCGACAATATGCATTCGCCAAAATGACATTCGGCAAAATAACATTCGCCAATGTGTCCGGACACCCAAAAATGACCCCCCTCCACTGCGCGGGTTAATATGGTAGGTACCATTCATATATCACATTGTTTTGTAATAATGCACTGTGCATAGTCTTATTGAAACGAATGTCATAAGCTCGTTACGCTTCATCGCATCTAACATTCTTAAAACAGTCGCAGCCTAGCCTCACCTCAGCATCGCAAAACCGGACTCCCATCACCAGCGAAACTTGCATTCTCTGCCCTGCAAATATCACCCATACCTTATTTGGCGCTCGTGTCCGCCGGGCAGCCCGTTTTGAGGCCGTTTCGTTTATCTGAAATCGTCTCTCATTCCTGCGGTGTGAGCTGATGACACCACGGTCTGAGTTCAGGTGGTGTTGGACGTTCGACCTAGCTAATTGACAACCAAGGCCGCCGTCTTTCCGAGAACGTGACACACAAGTCAGAGGTTTCCCACCCGAGGAGAGTCGCCTTCATGGAAAACCCTGAAAATTCCAGTCAGAGGGCTGTTTTCTAGACGTTTTTGTGTTCCCATGTTAATTGTGTCAGTTATGTTAAAGCGCTGGAGGAGAGCTCTTCCAACTCTTCCAGCTTCAGCTCTTCCCGCTCTGGAAAGGTGCGGGCTGTTTACTATTGATGGGAACTATGCTGAAATCATTCTTACACTTTGCACATGCAGGATGACTTGTAAATGTGACTCATTCACAAGCCATGAATAAAACCTTGAAATCACATAGTCCATTAGCATTTGTTACAGGGTCTATATCTTAACATTCGAATACACTTTGCTTGTTATGTGCATTTACAACATGTATGCATGTAGTAATGCACTACATACATTACTACATTTATGTGTAGTAACAAGCTTTCAAATATGGTTTAAAGACGCGTGGTTTGTTAATTAATTTGAATCTCGCCTTGTGTCGTCATTATAGACAAGTGTAATACTAAATGGGTTCGTCATACATTGCATAATATGATTTCAATCATGGAGTCTTGTCCTAGTTTGTTCATGAATCCGGGTGACTGCAAAAAGACGAAGCCTAATAAGAGCGTGTATTGCGCATGCAACACATCTGAAACCCATTATAGACACCGTAGCGATGCGTGTCTATTTCCTCGTGTCATCAATTGAAAGACCGAAAACAAGGAGTCCGCTTCACCAGCGAAGATACAAACATATCTTGCTTAATGTCCATATCCAGATCCGCCGTGGCCAACGTCAGCGCTGTACTTGTAGGAATATCCGCCGCCATTTCCACCGTGTCCACCGCCGTATCCGCCATGTCCACCGCCGTATCCTCCCTTGCCATGTCCGCCACCATATCCACCGTGTCCGCCGCCATATCCAGATCCAGCAGATCCCTTATTCTCTGCGTAGATCTTAGCGTGCCCACCAACAAACTTGCCATATCCGCCCTTGCCGTATCCGCCGCCGTGTCCGCCACTGAAACCACGAGATTCGATTCGAATATTTTAGATTGTAACCTCATCGAACGAGTATCAAATAAAATTCACAAAAGGAAAATAAAAATGAATGAAAAAACAAATAGGTGCTAAGCACAGAGAATACAAAAATAACCTTTGAGAGAAAACAGATATAGGGTGTACCAATACAAATGTCAAGTTACATATTTTATATTGTTTGTGTTTAATCCACACCGCTTTTACTCCGCTTTTAGTGAGTTTTTTTTAGTCTGGTCAAAGGAGGATTCGTGTTGATAGAGAAGGGTAGCGAAAATAACTTACACGTATTTCGGGTGGACGTTCTTCACACCGTATTTGCTGCTACCCCAGGCATTGTACCTGTGGAGAAAAAGGCACTGGGATTTGAATTTTGATCTTGACAAAGTCACTTGTGGGAAAAATATTTAATTTGGTAAGTTCATCTTTTATTTTTGTAAATCAATAAGAAAACCTACATTTGTATTAAGTTAATGACATAAAACGTACAAAGCACATGTTTGCTGGACTTCGGGTTAAAACTACCCAAGTAACAAAGTTGTAACTAGTAACTAAGTTCCAAATAATATTTGGTATCAAATGAGGTAAAGAAGACAAATCAAATGTTTCAAATGACATTGCAAGCAGCATATTAGCTCTAAAAATAGCTCATTTTCAACAAGCTTTGCCTAGGTCTTTAAATGATAGTCTCAAAAACCTTTCGTTAACCAAAACTGAGTTTTCTGTCAGTTCTCACGTTTCAACTTGGGCGTGACTCTGGGCGTTTCCATAGCCGTCAGCGGCGGCGATGGCCACACACAGGGCGAGCACGACAAACTGAAACAGAGCGGAAGGTGGCAAGAAAGGTGCCAATAAAAATGTCAATGAAAAGTGTCCAGAAAACTTCAGTACACTTTAAAGCTAGCATTGAACTATCAAACATTTGGTGAAGCATTTGGAAATAGTTCAATATAAGTTTGCAGTGGTTTAATAGTGAGACCGAGGTCTATAGCACAATGGTGAGCACAATTTGCACACAACGCTCAGTGGATATCGTCGATAAAAATGTGATTCCACATCATCTTTTCAGGGACAGTGAGTCCACACCACCAAAGTTGATTTTGGACACCGAATTTTGAGTGAATACTTGACTATTACAATGTTGTTAACTAGAAAATAGGAATGCATGACAGACTTGTCCCATTGCAAATTATTTCAAGCTTTTCAAAGACTTGCAAACTAAAACAGTTATTAACACGATCGGTCTCTTGAAGAACACATTCCAAACCAAACACAAACTCTTACTTACCTTCATGTTGCTTTTCTGAGTTGTTTGGTTGACCGGTCTCTGTCGACTGTGCCTCAGCTAACTCCGATCCCCCTCTATATACCGCGACATGCCCCGAGGGCGCGGCCCGGTCGTGACCTTACTTTACACGCAGCGTGATAGAGATAACACGCGCCGAGTTTGGTAACACAGCGACGCACGTGCGGGCCGCGGTCCAGTCAGCCGTCTGCGGCGCGGTAGACCCTGACGACAGAATGTGGCGCTCAAGCAGCCCGACATTGCGCTGAGGCATGTCAGCGCGGTTTAGGGGGGGGGGGCACGGTTTTCAATGTGTCATGGTCGATGCAGATTGTGGTGTCGGAAAAAAGACAGACGTTCTTCTGGTGTGAGATGTGCTAGCATTCCATGGGCGTCTATCACGTGACACTTCACAAGGCAGCTTCACTAAGCTGCTTATGGCGAGTGACTTGAATTTGTCCCGGCTAGTGCATATAAATTGCATGTTGTAATAACGAAACATTTACCATGACTTGTCACGATGCAGAACCACTTATCGAATACACTATGCACATGATCTGAAGCTTCGCGGCTGGAAAACTGATTGTTGAGTATTCTACATGTACCGTTGGATCCAAAGAGGGGATGACTTGCCATACCCCAACCCAAAATAAAACGTTTCGAAGTGGTAAACAATTACATATTTGCTGATTTTGGAAGCCCGCTCATATTTCACCAGGAGCGGCGTGCCAGAGCGCTGATAAAATTCAGCCAATAAGGCAGGTTTCGGCGTGCTATTTAATGTTATAGGTTGTGAAATTTAATACCGGTTTCAGCGTGATATGCCACACTTTAGCACTTGTAGTATTGGGATAGGTTTGATTTGGCTCTTCAGCCTGAAAAGAGCCATGCTATACAATAGAATAATAGAAAGGTCAGCATATCATTATATTCATTGATCGATATTATTTCTCCTTTCGAAAGGCGAATGGTCAGAACTCGGGGGCTTACCTATATTATGTTACATTGTAATATGTTATATTTTCTAACAAATACTTGTACATCATGCAACATGATTTTATCAAAAAAATTATTTGCCAACACTCTCCGAAATTGTGTACTTAAAGTCTATGACTTAATCAACGATGTTTTTGGGTTTATTGTCAGTTCGGTAGCTTCCTACCTACTTTCTGGGGCATGGCACAATTCATAAGCATCCATAAGGGAAAAGCTTAACCCTATTAGTGGCAGGGGGCAGATTCTCCCCACCCCTCAGGTTTATCGCAGATATCTCCCGAACGGCTAAAAGCAGACCCATGCAATTTGGGGACTTTTCCTAGAATTGAATTCCGCATATGGAGTCAAAATTTTGAGTTCCTAACCTTAACAAAGGCGGTTCCAGGGCCCAGTTTTTTGAGGATTTGTTTTTCTGTGACATTTGGCGATAATACGGAGATGCGATCTTCACGGCTTCTTCCTAACTGCCTGAATTATAAAGGAGTTAAATAGGTTAACGGTGATTGAAGCAAGTGCAGATTAGTTGATTTTAGTGAACTAGAGTACATATTGCACGGCAGGGGCGGTTTCAGGGACTTGAAAATGGGAGATTTACATGAAGTTATTTTGTATATGTTTTGCCTCCCTTTTTCGCTAACCTGGCACCACCCATAGATGCAAATATGCTGTATAACTGTTGTTTCCGATGTCACAATAGCGCACCATTTAATTTATTGAAAAATAAGAAAAAAGACGGTTTTATAAGGCATTGACTTTACTCCCAATTTGAGTGACCTGAAAACGCCTATGACTTTTGAATTTACAAAATTCACCATCATATATCAATCCCCAATTCAATCTCTATCGATCCCCATTAGTTGCGTTGAAATCGGTTGATAAACATGACAGCTGTGTTGGATCACAAATACCTCTAATATTTGTAGTTTTTGCCCCCCTGTTGCCCCCTATCCAAAAAAAATTGGATTTTGTATTCTTTAGAAATGTATATCGTGGTAAGGGGAATAAAACGCAGTTTGATTTTTGCAAATCGGCCGGGTAGATCTCGAGATCTCCGGGAGGGGAGGAAGCCCCCCCCCCCCTGCCACTAATAGGGGTAACCAGGAGCCTGCCACTAATAGGGTTAAAGAGTATAATCAGGCTATTCGGACATTCCCTTCACTTTTAAGAATTGCCAGAAAACGTGTACTCAAGTAGGTATTTCCGGCTATTTAATATGTTATTAACATATTTTCTGGTTTAAACTGGCATGAAATTCGTCTTAACAAATTATATTTTCGTGGCTTGGACTCAAAAGTTTTACCCTCGAGCACCAAGCCATTGCCTTCCATTCTTCGAATGCTTTCATACAAACTCAGAGCTCTTTTTTTACAAGCTCTTCTTAACATGATATTTTTTAAACTTTGTGTTTAAAGAAAACGCTGTCACACATGCATCAGTGGCATTCTTAATATGATGTTTTCTTACAACACCACATCGCGTCAGATGTGAATCCGGATTTCAGGTGTGCAGATATGGTAAAATATTCCAAGAATGCCGTAAAACGAACGAGATCTCAGGGAATCTCCAGACTTTTGTCTTGCGTCGTTCCGACAAAATCCTTTTGCAGACACGACAACAGAAAACACAAGCCGCGAGCAAAAATCGGTTTCTCGAAACCCAGCGTGTGGTCCGCTAGACGTTAGAGTAACCAGCCGAGGCGGCCAAGGCCTCGCATATATGTGGTGTGCTGTCTACCAGCAGTCAGCATCGTATCATCCAATCAGTCTGCGTTGACCATAAATGTCGACTCCAGGGCCAGATTTAAACATCGCACGTCAGCGGCGGACTCGCCGAGCGCGATGTCACGTGACATTTCGTGCAGAGGAGCACGGCAGAATACTGAGTACACTGGTCGGACGACTGGTAATTAGCCTGGCGGTCAGAGATCACGTGACAACAGATGATGGCAGTCACGTGTTAAGAAAGCATCACGCAGGTCTCGGCTGCTCTCCGGGTCACTGGGTCTAGTTGCCATGATAGCTTATTTCTTGTCATCATTTTAACACCAGTTCCAGCTAGAGCTGCCACTTGTGTTACAAATCCGTAGACCATACTACACATTTTTGTTTGAAACCCCACTTAGTTCCACAACATAAATCATATTTTGCCAAGACGAAGAAAGCAGAAGCTCACATACAAAGAAATATGAATCCTCATAGCACGCGCTCGGCCGGCATGTAGTCATTTTTTACCCCATTAGTGTACCTGTTATTCTTAGAAGCTGTCCAACTAGCTAAAGGTTCACCTTTAACATGTGTTATGAACTGAGACAGCATAATTATAAGGCGGGTCGAAAAACCAAGAGTGGTGAAAGAAATTCTTCGCTACGTTCAGTAATTTCAACGCAGGATCGACAAATAATACACAAACTTAGCGGTTTCTGACTCTGAAGCGACCGGTCGTTGGTACGGCATTACATCTAGGATCTACAATACACTCTCTGGCATGGAGTCCTGTATCACTTCGCGACCCCATTATCCCGCTCAGCCACCCGTGCGGCGCGGCGGACCATTGTCAGAGATTGTAGTAGGCGGAGCTGGCCGTGAGAAGCGACGGGTATGACGTCATGAGTCATACAAAAGAGAAACTGATTCATCCATAGATTTTCATCTATCGTTCAAACCAGTCATAATCGTATTTTCACCTCAAGATACTGTCAGCTCAAGATACTGTCTACTGTCACATTTCAAGAAATATGGCAAGGTGACTATTCCCTTCAAATTAGAGATGCTGGAACTAAACATTCACTGCCACGAATTTGCCCACGTTACTGCTGGTTCTAATTTGTGTTCCACTTGTATATGCTACACATAAGTTCACGAAGGTCAGAGTAGTATTTCTTAAACATTGATAGGCTATATGCGCTGCACACTGCAGATAGGCTGCAGCGCATAGAGCATAAGTGCCTGCTGTGGCTGAACGCCCACTGTCGCTCGCAATCACCATCCATGTATATATGTATGTATTGACAGTAAAAACACTCCGATGCATAAAACGGCTATGCTGAGTGTCGCGTCATGGTTAAAAGTTAGAGACATGTTAAAAACGACACTCAGCAACATGCATACTAGAAACTAAAATACACTCCATGATCATACACACACTCACACAGCGACCGACATAAACATACACGACACCCATCATACACCATGTAAAAGATCACCGAGCTGGCGTTTAAAAGAAGCTAAAGACGCCTCGCGCAGGTCCGGCGGCAACGCGCTGTAGCGCTGCGCTACACTGTATAAAAAGCGTCTCTTGCCGGCTTCGGTTCTCACGCGTGGGAGGGCCAAATCAGCGTCCTGGCGTGTGATTCTAGCTCGAAACTCAGAGTTTGTCGAAAGCCGGGAAGCGAGAGCCCGTGGTTCTCCGGTGGTGCGAATTTTGTGAAGAAGATTGAGGGATTGGAGTTCGTACAGCTGCCGGGCGGTGAGCCAGCCCAGTTCATCTCGCACGTCCGATATGTGATCAAATTTACGCCGGCCAGAGACAGCGCGCAAGCCAAAATTGAGGATCTTTTGGAGGCACTGCATGTTTTTCTCTGAGCCGTTGCCGAACACCGTCAAACAGTATCGGACGTGCGAGACGACAAGGGCGTCGACTATGACAGGAAGAAGTGACGAAGGGATCTGATGACGCACGTGGGTCAGGCCGATGAGGATACCGTTACATGTTTTGACGAGGGCAGATACGTGTGAGTCCCACGAGAGGTGCTTGTCGAACAGTACGCCAAGATTCCTCACCGTGGGGCTCTCACGCACTATGTCCTCACGGAACCGAATAGTGGTCGTAGTCATGCCACGACAATTTTAACGGGAACCACAGACAATGAGCTCTGTTTTCCCGGTATTTACTTTCAAACCATGGAAATGGAACCAGGTGTCAAGAGATGATAAAGCCTGTTCCATGGTAGCAATGAGCTGAGGGAGGGATTCTTTTTTGCCTGAGACCAGAATTTGGGTATCGTCAGCGTACTGCACCACGTGCGCCTCAGGGGCAAAGAGGGATAAGTCATTGGCAACAATCTGGAATAGGAGTGGGCCGAGTGAGGATCTTGGAAAACACCGATAGGATTTGGTAGGGATCGGGAAAGGTAGCGGTTCCCACGCCCGTCAGCTGTACAAACAGATTGAGTATGGCCAGTGAGATAAGAGGAAAACCATGTAGGATCGATAGAATAGGTTTGAAGTATGGAAAGGAGCTTTGCGTGGTCGATCACGTCAAAGCATTTTGACAGGTCAAGTAGACAGAGGAGAGTGATGTCCTGGCGGTCGGTGGCGGAAAGGATATGATCGGATACGGTAAGAAGCGCGGTTTCTGTGGAGTTATTTGAACGAAAACCGTGCTGGGATGAGGAAAAAAGGTGATTCTTGGCCATGTAAGAGTACAGTTGTCGCTGAACAACTTTCTCTATAAGTTTTGGAAAGGCTGGGACGATGGAGATGGGACGGAAGTTTGATGTTTCGGAAAGGCTGCCGGATTTGTGAATAGGATGCACGATAGAGTGTTTCCAGGAGGCGGGATATTCACAGATTGTGAGACAGGTGTTGATGATACAAAGGAAGACATGGCCGATGACGTCGAAACAAAGTTTCCAAAATCCGGGTGCAGATGCCGTCAGAACCACAGGCTCCTGAATTTTGCATAGAAAAGAGGACAGAACGGAGAAAGTCAAAAGAGACGGGCTTCAGAGTGGAGGCGCAGGCGCCAACCCTCGGAAGTCTACAAGGAAGCTGAAGGGGCTCCCCACCCCGTCTCGAACCTCACCCGCGACACGAGGCCCCATCCCGACGAAGTACCCGTTTAGCTCGTCGGGTGTGGCCTCAGGCGCAGCTCTCTGCGCGGACTTCTTGCCCTCAATAATTTGGCGAATGTTCCGAAAGATGGTGGTAGGACCCTGCTCAGTCACCCGCCAGGCAATATCATACCTCACATAATTTCTAATGACAGATTTGGCCATCTTGTCGAGAGCGAGAAAGGCTGGGGTCCTACCACTTCGGGCAAGAAGTCCGCGGCGCTGAGCCATCAGCCGCAAGGTGGCGTCCGAGACAGGGGGTGCCGAAGGGTTGTACAGCTTGATGCGCTGTGAAGGAGCATGAAAGTCAAGTAAAGGCAGAAACAGATCGGTGAAGGCAGTCCACTGATCGGCAACTCCCGCGCGCGAGAACACTGGGCGCCGGTCAGTGCGACATAGATAAAAATGAAAATCTAAGACATTCATCCTATGAAGACGTCTGGAATAAATGAACTTCGGCTTCACACGTACTTTAGGAATGTTGACACGGGCAATAATAAAGGTGTGTTCGCTGTAGGCGCATTGGTGAACTTGAACATCAGTTGTAAAATCAGCTACGCTCTTGATAAAAACATCTAACAGAGACTCAGACCTAAAAGTAGGGGTACGAACATGTTGCAACGGATAAGTTTTCTAAAAATTCAAACAGCCTAACTCTACATGGATCGGCATCAGTTCCTAGGATATTACCATTCATGTCGCCAGTGATGATAACAGGATCGGTTGAGCTGAGCAAAACACGCTGCACTTGGATCTCGAGACAGTCTAAAACGACAGAAATCTGAACAGAGCTGTGACGTGGGGGCCTGTACAATGCACACACGTTGAAACGACGCCCATGCAAATTGGTCATCGAAAGCCACAGAATTTCTAACTTACATTGATCAGATGCACACACTGAATGGAGCCTCCTAACTTTAAAATCTGATTTACAAAGAACGGCAACTCCTCCATAACCTCTACCATCAGGTCGGTCTGCGCGTGTTAGAGTATAGCCAGGAAAGTTGACGTATCGTGAGGGGACGTACGACGTACGTACCATGGCGTGCGATGACCTATTGTCTCATTTTAAACTTGTTTTTGCATCGGCACGTAGGACCCATCATGATCTCATGTTCATTCGCAACGTTTGTAAGGGTAAAATATCATCGTCATTTGTATTGCAGTCATTTTTCGTCAATGTACCGTGTCGTACTACCAGGCAGCTGACCCTCGCATTGCTTAATGAGCCGTACGCCAGGGTAAATACGGTCAAGGAGGGACTGTTCTCCAGACTGCCCATGCAACTTAACCACTGTATAGGAACGTGTCCCAATGCTGATCTCTTTGCCGATACGTACCATCAGTTCCGCACCAAAGTGAGGCTGTACGTCGCATCGCTGTAACTGATTTTGTGCTGTGTGTGCTGGATGTTTCGTTCATGTCATATTTATGTTTAGGGTGTATTTCGTATATTTTAACATGTATTTGTCGAATGTCTTGTAGCTTTATGTAATTTTACATTTTGACTTCGTCCATCATTGGGGTATCCCGTCGACGATTTGTGCAAATAAACAAATAAACAATACACAATAAACCCACACAAAAACACAGGTCTGCAGCCTGTGAGCATATGGTTTTAATAATGGAAGCTTAAACGCAGTGATAATGCATATTAAATCATTTTAATTCATTGTTTTATTAGCATCGCATGCACGCTGTACTCATTTTATGATTAACATATTGCAATTGCAATTTGCAATCGTCAGTTTGATAAATTTCGGCTGGAAACGGCTGAGCTGATGTTCACCAGACATGGTTGACAAATCGGATGTTCAATCCTATTAGTTTGCATGCACCGCCCAAGTAAAACTTCTATGGGCTCAAATAAAACTTACCCGCAAACAAAGCATGCATGTGTGGGAACGGCAAAAACACAACAAAAGGCCAAAAAATGTAATGAACATGGAAAAAGCATGTATCTTGACAAAAGTTTGATATCAGAGCCACAGCTGTCATACTCGCTCTGACGCATTAATAATGATGTGAAATTAATAACACTTGCTCGGTGCCCTAGCAACGAACGTCACAATGACTGATTAAGCATTGACGCTCACGGCAATCGTTAGAAATAGCAAGACCATGATGCACTTTTAGCGACAATACACACTGATTTCCTCGCACGCTGACTGAAACCAGTAGTTATAGAACCAATCCCCATCAACAGAAACACCGATACAAACCCAAATATTCGCCCATTGGCATATGTATCATTCTCCCGAATACTCGGATATGCACTGAGTAAGGGACAAATACTCGGATATGCACTGATTAAGGGACAAATACCCGGATATGCACTTTCGCAGTGACAGTTATATATGAAATAACTGTTCAACGCTAAATGCATGCAAAACATGAACTTAAATATACATGTTGCAATAACATACATGGTATTTTAATCATATTTATCTGCATGTTCTTGAAGTTCTTAAATGTCCTAAAGCAGAAACGACAGGTAAAATAAATCACAAGTTAAAAGTAGGTATGTGTTTTGAATATAAAAAACACGGCAATTTTGCAAACTGAAACAGATAGCTACATATTAACGGTAAAGATTGAGACAAAATTTACTACAGAGATTGTGCTATGTGTAAGCAAGGGCACCGCCACCTTCCGAAAGTTGGGGGGGGGGGGGGGGCGGAGGCATTCTGAAGTCGATTCTTGCTATGTAACGCCATAGGCGTAATGTTAAAATCCGAAAATGTTGGGAGGACGTGCCCCCCTCCCCCCTCCGCTTCCGACGTCCCGGTTTGTAAGGAATGATTATCACATAACCAAGCAGATGTCCTTGTGTCAGTCAACAACCTCAGGTATTAGGATGCAGTTCTACGTGGACTTTCCTACCTATGACTCACTAAGAAGTTCAATGGCTGCATTATATATTACCGATTTATCTCCACAACTGGTGCATACATTGTACGAGTCTTTGTAAATGACGTTATACACAATCCATCCGGTTTGAGAATTAGATCTGTGAATTTCATGCAAGGATCTTGTCTATTCGTAAGTGTAGCTCAGTCGGGAGAGCTCAGTCGGGAGAGGGAGAGAGGCTCCAAAGAACTCGTCCGGTCTAGCACACCGGGTTCGAATCCCTGCTACGCTCGCTGTTTGGCCCTGACTGGAATAGACTGCGGTCGGTAGCAGCAACCGCGCTCAAAGTGGTGCAAGTTTTCAGGTCAATCAGGACCGAAAATGCGGAAGGGTTTCTTCTCAAGCTCGGGATTCGAAAATAGTAGATATATATATTAGATATCTAAATCTTTGTAAATATCTAAATAGATTAGATATCTAAATCTTTATCGGGTTCTGATAGAGCGCGGTAAGCACAGAAACATACTAAGCGACACAGCACTGTTGCCCAGCAAGAGGACTTCAACCGGCAACTGATGATGACGTCCATGTTGTTGTTGGATGCTGGTCAAGGGTCGTGGTGAAGTGCTGGTGAAGTCGAATCACTTGAACAGAAGTGAACTATCTCCAACAACTACAGCGCCTCTCTCCAGGAATAATGGCGGTCTACTGCAGGCATACTCGTGGCAAGGCGTTGAAGGCTGTGTACCCATTGCAATCAAAACATCGTCCAAAGAATAGGACGGCAGCCGACAAAGCAGTTGTCTGTGGTTTCTAGATGTTTCCAAAATATCGTTTCTTCCTGGCTTGGCACCCGCGGCATGTTGCCTCTTCCTGCACATGAAGAAAAATATATGTCTTAGCCGATACAACGCTTTAAGTTAATCTCCAATTAGTTCCTTATATCCTGCATGCTCCTTCAAAATGAAAATACTTCCTTATTAAGTAATTCAGCACTGCTTGACAATATGAGCGTTTTGATTGGGAGGTCAGATTAGTATTGTTTAGCTGGCTTGTACAATAGGAATGAGGAAATGATATGGTCGGAGTTTGTTTTATAGAAGTCAAAACAACTTGTTTTTCCATGTTCGCATGAGTCATTGTGGACCACACACACAGCTTTAGAACGCAAAAGTTACTAATTACTAATTCAAAATCCGATAAAGATGGATATCGGGACTTAAAGGTAAAAGCCAACCAACAAACAAATCATGCTTCAGCACTGAGGCATTTGTGTGGATTTTAAAGCAGGGCCAATCTCTAAAAAATCACAATAAGGTGAAATGACTTCCAGAATATAATTAACTTTTCATCACGAGTATATTTATGCTTGCTTTGCCTGATAACAATGTTTGCTTTTCAGTCAGAGGCTGCCCTTAGGCGACGCGTCTTTTAGAAAGTATTTCGACAGAAAAGTGACGCTTTACTCCTCGTGCCATGCCGTACAATGCCATCTCTAGTCATTATTTTTTTCGTCTGGAATTGCTTCTACATGCATATTAGTGTCACACATTAGGCTCAGGACAAGCTAATGTAGCCGTGAATAACTTTACAGTCCAAAGCCTGGTCAGGTGCTTCAGAGAGGCAGACGAACTCTTCAAATACCGTATTACCATCAGCCCAACTGTCTGATCCACAGGGCGCGTGTACAAGGTCGGCGGAATTTCCGAGTTGTTCCAAATGGAACGAGACTTGACGAAAAATAATCGCGTGTTCGTAGTAGGCGTGCACTCGACAAGTAATCAATATTGCCGATTACCCGCTTTTCTGTCTATTTAACAATACCACGAATATTTCACCGTAATATTGATCAGTGGCAGGTAGGAATTTGGTCCCTAGACAAAATAAATAATGGAGTGGCCATTGGATTATTAAATATGATTTTCAACATCAAAATCCTCTGAATGACCAAAGGCCATGCACGAATTCAGAGAAATACTAGCATTCAACTGGTGCATGGCAAATAATTATATTTTTCACAATGCATTGTTACATTTATCATTTAAATGAATAGCACGTTTACCACATTAAAGCAGTATGTCGAGTTTTCAAATATATTTTTCGAACAATGCAGTAAAAAATGTGTTACATTGTGATACGAAATATCAAGGTGGGCGACAACACCCTACTCAACCTCAAGCCTTCTTCCATTGTATATATTTTGTTCTCCCTTTCAATTCAGGGAACCAGCCACGCATGCTGAAGACTCTCAAAAGGAGTGAGCAAAAACATTAATGACAGTTGCACATGCAAAAATATGTCTATTGCTTTTCTCAACAAAACATCAACACCGGATATTTTGATTTATGAAATGAAGCGCTTTAAAGCAGTTGTAAAGGAACTTGAGGGTCAGGTCACCAGATCCAAAGGTGTAACGGATGTAGATGGCTGCTTAACCCGGCAGTCACTGGGGTATATTCTGTAACACGACTCACTGGGGGGGGGGGGGCTTTTTTTAGCCCCCCCCCCCCTGGTATCTTCAGAACCAATGATCGCAGCGGGACGCGCAAGGCGGCATTCGAAAGCGCTCAATGAGAGAAGCCTAACGCAAACTTAAAAATGTCAAATTAAGGTCACATGTCAGGTCACGGTCAAGTCAAACGTCAAAATCGAGGTATTTGAGTTTATGGACAATACTTGCCATCCATGGCCTTCGATTACGCCTATAATCACCCAAAGTGATGTCAAAGGTATGTTACATATCCCACATGAGCTAAAGTGAGATTGTTGGAAAAGAGCAAGGTCAAGGTCAGGTCACAAAAGGTTACTACACTCAAAATATCAACGAAAGTCATGCAGCACATGGTTTATGGATGCTTTTACGCGTAGAATTCGATAGTAGAAGTCATTTTACCACCTGACTTCATTTACGTGAAGTTAGTGTCAAGTTCAGGTCAAGTTCAGGTCACTGAAGGTCAAAATTTGAAATTGATAAATCGAAATAAAAAAGGCATGTTTCTATATCAGATTTATCTAAAGAAAACAGTGCTGGCATTTATTTGTCTGTATCCGGTCAATAAAATCAAAAAAACGCAATTTCAAAATCTGACGTCATGATTTACCCATACTTTATATGTCATGAAAGTAAAAAAAGATGATATAATTTTGAAATTTGGTGTGGTAGTTGCCCATATGTTGTTATCTGATATATATTCCGGTTTTTTCAATATCTTTCAAATATTTGATTGTGTGAGCATTTTTTCAAAAAAAGTTTTTTTGAAAATTTTGGGTCAAAACCCAAATGTTTCGAAATTTCGAGATAGCCGGTTTGTAGCCCTTGCAATGTTCTACCTTTTAGCGTTTTTCGATTGCATTTTGCTTCATATGCGGCATTTGTAGGGCCTGGCAAAATGTAGCCGATTTTGGTGTCAAAATCGTGTTTAGTGACGTCACTAAATTCACTATATCTCATATAAATTCTGACGATTTTTTTTAATTTTTTCTTATAATGTGTACAAATGATGCCCGGATAGGTACTTCAAGTTTGGCGTCGATATCTGCATTAGTTATTGAGATATGCCTAATATTCCTAAGGGGGGGCTAAAAAAAAGCCCCCCAGTGACTCGCGGGTTAAGATCTAAACCGCCATTGACGGGGGGGGGGGCGAAAAATGCACCCCCTCCCCTTGACGAACTTTCGCAATAACTCAAAAACCAATAGCGCTATCAACGTGAAACTTCGGGTGACTTCTCCTACATCAATGTTACGTCTTTTGTGCGAAATGAAGCAATTTCGTCGAAACCCTTTCTAGATATAACAAATTTAGTGGCTTCATTCACTACGCACGAATTTGAAGAAAAAATCAGCTAAACTTTAACAGACCGTACAAAGGCCATAATTTGAGCAAAATGCAATCAACAACGACAACAGATAGCAAATGGAAAGGACTGCAAATGTCATCTCTGAGTTTTTTGTTGGTTTTTGACCCCCCACTCCAAAAAAAAAACACAAACCGATTACAAAATGCCCACAAAATTTAATTTTCAATGATATTAAAAAACGTAATATATGTTAGAGAACCACATGTGGGCAATTCCCAAACCATATCACCATTTTGGACTGACTTATAGCTTCTAAAGTATGAGTAACTCATACGAATTTTGTATTGGGCTTTTTGTTTTTAATGACCGGCTACCAACAAATAAACGCCACCACTGCATGTCTGAGGCAAATGTGGTCCAGAAATGTGCCTTCTGTATTTATTTTTATCAATTTCAAATTTTTACCTTATGTGACCTGACCTTGACCTGAGCGTGACACTTACTTCACTTAAATGACGTCAGATGGTAAAATTACTATCACTATCGAATTATACGTGTAACATAACCCATAAAACATACGTCACATGACTTTCGTAGATATTCTGCACATAGTGACCTTTTGTGACCTGACCTTGACCTTGAACTTCGCTCACAATCTCACTTTAGCTCATTCGAGATGTGTATTATACCTTTGAGAGCACTTTGGGTGATTATGGTCGCAATCGAATGCTTTGAATGGAAAGTATGGTCCATAAACTCAAATACCTCGATTTTGACCTTTGACCTGACCGTGACTTGACATGAGAACTCAATTTGAAACTTTCGAGTATGCTTTAGATGCGTCTCATTGAGAGCTTTCGAATTTGCGCGTCTCGCTGCGATCATTGGTTCGGTCGATAACAAGGGGGCGTGATTCACTCCTCCCCCCCCCCCCCCCCAGTCAATGGCGTTAGGCCGAGACCCCAGTCAAGGGAGGGTTGATACTCTACCATGAATCATTTTGTCAGAAATAGTTCTACAAGAGCTTGAAGATACCATCTTCACAGCGATGTAAACATCCTGGTCAGTGCGAGTGTCATGTCCTCTCTAAGGTCAGCACGTGCGGACAAGGTATTAGAATAGCTCATGCACGACAAATGGGTACGTGCTTGTAAGGCGTTTTGGCTTTTTATGTAAAAAGATGTTTAGTATTTTTTTTAATATTGAGCTCGGAAGAAATATCATGACAAACTGTCTTTCAACACCATATTTCGTTTTAATTAGACGGCAAAATCGGACACCATAGCGTTCTTTCTCAGCCTTCGATCTAGTACCATGACCAAGGGTCAAGGGGGAGGGGGGGGGAAATGAATCATGCCCCCCCCCCCCCCTGAAGGCCAGGCGGGCCCCTCTGGCGACCGAGCGAGGGCCCCTGGGGCCGAAGGCCCCAGTGTTTAGGATGGTGTCAGGCGCCCGCAAAACGCCTTACGTCGCATAAAATAACGCCCACGAACCGGAAAAAAAAATCGTAACATGAATAAATAACAGCACTTGCTTGTCTGTTAAAGGCATGTATATGTACATACGTAGAAAGGGGCCCACCCAGTGTGGATAGGGCCCTCTACCAGCTTTTAAAGGGCCCTGCCGATCTGCAGAGAGCCCCCTGTCGGCATTTAGAGGGCCCTTCCGGTTTAGAGGGTCATCTGCCGGCCTTGATAGGGCTTGTCGATCTGTAGAGGGTCTCTGCCGATCTGGAGAAGGGCCCCCTGCCGGTCTTTAGAGAGCCCTGCCGATCTGTAGATCGCCCTACCAATATGTAGAGGGCCTCTGTCGGCATTTAGAGGGCCCTGCCGACCTGTAGATGGCCCTCTTCCAGGCTTCAGGGACCCTGCCGATCTTCAGAGTGTCCCAGCCAATCTGTAGAGGGCCCTCTGCCGGCCTTTAGAGGGCCCTTCCAGCATGTAGAGGTCCTGCCGATCTAGAGAGGGCCCCCTGTCGGCATTTAGAGGGCCCCTTCCGGTTGTAGAGGGCCCTCTGTCGGCCTTTATAGGGCCCTGTCGATCTGTAGAGGGTCCCTTCCGATCTGGAGAGGGCCCGCTACCGGTTTTTAGAGGGCCCTGCCGATCTGTAGATCGCCCTGCCAATCTGTAGAGGGCCTCTGTCGGCATTTAGAGGGCCCTGCCGACCTGTAGAGGGCCCTCCTCTTCCAGCCTTTAGGGGCCCTGTCGATCCGCAGAGTGCCCCAGCCAATCCATAGAGGGCCCTCTGCCGGCCTTTAGTTGGCTCTGCCGGCCTTTAGAGGGACCTTCCAGCCTTTAGAAGGCCATGTCGGCCTTTAGAGGGCCCTGCCGATCTGTAGATCGCCTTGCAAATCTGCAGAGGGCATCTGCCGGCATTTAAAGGGCCCTGCCGACCTATAGAGGGCCCTCTTCCAGTCTTTAGGGGCCCTGTCAATCTGCAGTGTCCCAGCCAATCTGTAGAGGGCCCTCTGCTGGACTTTAGAGGGCCCTGCCGATCTGCGGATGGCCATCTGCCGGCCTTTAGAGGCCCCTGCCGATCTGTAGAGGGCTCTCTGCTGGCCTTTAGAGGGTCCTGTGGTGGTAGGAGTGGTATGCCGGTCAAGCGCCGGTGAGGCTCTCGAAGGAAGACCAGTGAAAGTTCTCATTGTTTTTTCAGTGTATGCTGGTAACATCTAAGAGGAGTACAAGACTTTGATAATGTAGGCTTTGACTGTGACTCGAATTCGGGCTGCCACTACCAGGAAAGGTCAGAAGCCCAGCGCTCTCCCACTGAGCTACAGGGGCGGACAAATCGCTCGTTTCCGCACTATCATAGGTTTTTTAATGTTAGTGTCATAATTCCTACCCCAGAATCCAGATCACTGCACAATAATTTAGATGTGGCGGAATTAATGCGTTGTACTGCAATATAAGTTGCTGTGAGGATAAATAAAGCTTGACTATTCCGATAACTCCTATATATTATGGCTTATCACCAGACTGGTTATTGATTCAACTGTTTTGGAACGATTCAATCATGATTCATTTCGGAATCTGAATAATGCATGCAATCATCGTTCGATTCACGGATAAAATTTTGAGAATTGATTCTTTCCCAATTCAAAGAATCAAACAAATATTTTAATCGATTCACGTTTGATTCAACATTTGATTATATGTGCTGAATTTATGTCAAATCAATAAAATGAAAACATACACATATATGATCATTAAAACGATAGTCATATATTAATCATGACTCTATCGTTGTTACAGCAATAGTATTTCAGTATAAATGAATGTAGCTACTGGCCCTGCATGTATTTGCAAAATTTACCAGTGAACTTGAATCGTTAAGAATCCTTAAATCTTTTGATTCAATCAGCCTTGATTTGATGCGGATTTTGATTCAATCACGATTTATGAATCAAAAGGTCTGGTGGTGAATCAACTATTCTTGTATTCAAGCAATTTTGATTCAACGATTCCAATCGATTCAATCAGTGTCGAATCAATAACCAGTCTGCTTATCACACATATTACATTATATATATATATATATATATATATATATATATATATATATATATATATATATATATATATATATATATATATATATATATATATATCTATATATATATATATATATATATATATATATATATATATATATATATATATATATATATATATATATATATATATATATATATTATATATATATATATATATATATATATATATATATATATATATATATATATATATATATATATATATATATATATATATATATATGACTATTTCATTTACGATTTTCATCTACAAGATCTCCTAAGTATTTAATGCATGGGTTTCTCGTGATTAGTGTATCATTTAATATTATTTCAAGATCTTGTCACGTCACTGATCTTAAATAGATTTGGTAATTTGTCTTTGATACATTTAGTGATAATATATTTACATGTAGCAACTCTTTATTTTGGGGAATTAATTAATTAATCTTTATTTGCAGCTCTTCAACATTTCTAGCTTGAATATAAATTGCCGTATATCATCAGCAAATAAGTAAAAGGTACCTATGTATGTAGTATTGCTGATGTCATTAATATAGCGGATAAATAAAAGAGGACCTAAAATTTAACTCTGTGGGACGCCAATTTTAATCATTTGTTTCTTAGATGCAACCTCATCTATTACTGCCATCTTATGCCTCTGATTAATATATGACTCTATCGTGTTGTAGAAACCCCTCGTATCCCAATGCGGTGTATTTTTTTTCAAGAGAATTGATAAGCAAACTGTATCTAAAGCTATATGTAAATCAAGGTATAAGGAGCATGTTATTTCGTTATTTTGTAGATATTTTGTAAACTTCATCGTACATATTTGCACAATCGGCATGTATGTACTGTGTTGTTTCCTGAATCCAATTGAAGAAAATTCAGGATAATATTTTCATTAACCCGCGCCCCACTGGAGGTGGCAGAATCTGCCCCCCCCCCCCCCCCCCCCACCTCCCCTCCCGGATTTTCTCCATAACTTGACAACAATGATATATATCGACGTCAATTCATCATTACCTTATGCTGCATCAATTTTACGTCTTATCACTGCATTTCAATGAAAATGGTAGGGTACTTTGAGAGATAATGACTTTTTAATCACGTCATGTCAATGTAATTTTTGGTGGAAGAACAATAAATGTTTGAGAAAGAAATCGTAGAAATGCGAGTTTTGAAGAAAATTGCAAATAAAAAATGTTGAAAAAAAGAAATGACATGATATTAGAAATGGCTATCCAGGATTAAAAAAAAAAATGTGTAAAAATATCACAAATCTTCTTTTTTTCG
>JAXIVJ010002728.1:100000-104462 GCA_036785665.1 Chirona hameri | reverse complement strand
CATATACATATGCATATGCATATGCATATGCATATGCATTTGCATATACATATACATATACATATACATATACATATACATCTACATCTACATCTACATCTGCATATGCATATGCATATGCATATGCATATGCATATGCATATGCATATACATATACATATACATATACATATACATATACATATACATATACATATACATATACATATACATATACATATACATATACATATACATATACATATACATATACATATACATATACATATACATATACATATACATATACATATACATATACATATACATATACATATACATATACATATACATATACATATACATATACATATACATATACATATACATATACATATACATATACATATACATATACATATACATATACATATACATATACACATATACATATACATATACATATACATATACATATACATATACATATACATATACATATACATATACATATACATATACATATACATATACATATACATATACATATACATATACATATACATATACATATACATATACATATACATATACATATACATATACATATACATATACATATACATATACATATACATATACATATACATATACATATACATATACATATACATATACATATACATATACATATACATATACATATACATATACATATACATATACATATACATATACATATACATATACATATACATATACATATACACAGTGTGGCCAAATTTATTTCAAGTTAGGGGAAGGAGGTAAAAAAAAGATAGAATGTAAGGTGTAAGATGACAAAAAAACACACAATAAAATGAAGGGTGTAAGATGACAAAAACGATAGCAAGTAGGGTGCAGGATGACAAAAAAAAACGATAGAAGGATGACAATTTTTGGACGTGATTTATAAGACGATGTTACTGCTAAGTGGCAAATTTGCTAAATGATAACAAAATAAAGCAAACATAGAATGCTGAAACAAATGTTTCACCGATGCATATGTCTCATACGTTTCTATCTCCTTTCCAGATCATCCCCAATTCTCCTGAAGGACCGCAATCCTCTCTGAACAATTCTCCTGTTTCGGCAGCCGACGGGCGACGACAGCCGCATCTCGCACTAAGGAGACTAGAGTGGAAAACTCCTGGTACCAGCCGATACTCAGTGACCGCCATCCGTCCTTCATCCGCCTTCACTCATCCATCAATAAATGTTTTTGTATATAATGTCTTGTCTGCCATTTTAAAAGCACACGTGCTGTATAAGCTTCTGAAGGTTCTGCGATTCCGATTGCATGCCACCAATGTCAGCATCATTGCAAATGTCTGAACGTGCAGATTGCTCGATGTTCCAATAGGATATAACCAATTATTTTACATTGTGTATGTTTGCAAATCCAGACACCACCAGTCATGACACAGCTAAGACAACGGATTTAATTAAATCATTGATATATCTGTATTGGCGGGTTTTGTTTGACTCGTGTTCTCACTTCTCACCGGACGCGGGAAATCGCTTCCGTTGGTAAATAAATACATGACGTTTCCTAAGCTTGGCGTTTATATTCAATTTGCAACAAATGAACTTAATTTGATAATAGAAAGTTTGTATACTACCGGGTTCGCATAAACCGGTATAACGTGACATTTTCCCTGCTAAAATTGTAAAAAGTCATCCCTCGTCCCAGAATCAGTATCGCACCGCCCTGACAGAAAACGAAAAATTATGCCAGTAAGACGCCGTAGTTGCCGATGAATGAGCGAGCGCGAACGAAATGTATGGTGAATTTCAACTCAATCGGACAAGTAGTTTCTGAGATACAAAAAAAGGTGAGCACGTGTGCACGTGCAGAGGCACCCCACACCCGACTTGTGGGAAAGTGGCGGCTAAGAGGTCCCTAACTACACACCAAATTTTAACACAATCGGCTCAGCCGTTCCTGAGATATAGAATAGGGGTGTGCACGTGCGCACATGCAGAGCCAGCCCCCCCCCCCCCCCTCCCCTCTTCTCCCCTCCCCTCCCTCCCTCCCTCCCTCCCTCCCTCCCTCCCTCCCTCCCTCCCTCCCTCCCTCCCTCCCTCCCTCCCTCCCTCCCTCCCTCCCTCCCTCCCTCCCTCCCTCCCTCCCTCCCTCCCTCCCTCCCTCCCTCCCTCCCCGCCCCGACTTGTGGGGAAAGTGGCGGCTGAGAGGTCCCTAATCACACACCAAATTTGCACACCATCGGCTTCAGTCATTGCAGAGTTTTTGTGAGAAACCACTTTTCAACACGCGCCACGCGCAGTGGTAATCACCCACATGAATCGGCACTGGTGTCAAACAGGGTAGGTTGGATGGGGCTGCTCAGCAAAGAAGTCCGCTTGTCAATCGGACGTGTGGTTGCAGAGATATGGACTTCTCAAAAGCGTCACCACGGGTCGGGTCGCTCAAATTCAGATTTGTCCCATATACCACGGAAGGAAGAGCTTTGGAACTTAACCTCAAATAAGAATGTGTATCAAAAGTACTGAATTGGATACAAATTCAACCTGAAGAAGACGATATGCTTTGAAAACCTGATGAAAGTTGTAATGGAACTGAATGATATAAAAATGTATAAATTTAGTCAAGTTGTGCAGGCCAGGAATTTCTTGATTCCTGGCGTCCGGCAGAATTTAGAAGTGAAAGTTGTACGTACCCGACATACCTGAACACCGTCCGCCCCGCCCTCTGACGCCACCTGACCTTGAGTACGGCCGCTGCCACCGGCCATCCCAGTCAGGGGCAAATAGCGAGCGCCGAAGCGACTCGAACCCGGGCTGCCACACCGGGTGAGGTCAGAAGTCCGGCGCTCTCCCAACCAGTGTTGGATTTTTGCTCCATGACCTGGCCCAGAGAGCAAAAATCCATAGGTGGAGAGTAAAATTGTATTGCTTGAAAATTAACATTATTAAGATTATTAATTAGATTTAATTTATTTCATCCCACCCCAACGGGTTTTTCGCCCATTTACAGGAGGTGCTCCTTCTGCTCCTCTCTTTGGGATTAGGTTTACGAGGCCTTTTCCAAGGGCCACACCGGGTCGGACGAGACACCAAGGCGGGTGACTAGGTGGGAGTCGAACCCACAGTTGGTGCGGTCTCTGCACCAAAGTCTAGTGTCCACTGGACCACCCTGGCCAGATTATTAGATTATTTAGAAAATTCCTGATTTGTAATATATATTAAATTGTTATGAGGAAAATTGATTTTTATTTTAACTGCAATGTCAGTAAGATCAGGTGAAAAGACAGCAAATTTCCAGAAAAAAATTAAGAGAGCAAAATTATTTGGACCTCAAAAGTCCAGAAAATGGCCAAAATTCCAACGCTGCTCCCAACTGAGCTACAGGGGCGGACAATTCACATGGTCAGCATGCCATATAAGCAGGAGGCTAGAGGGTATAGGTTTCTTAGGTTAGTACCTAACTATGGGGACTTTGATGGACTCTGTGGGTGTTCCTTCACTCCATTTTTTCCAGTGTCTCATTTTATTTGCAGGTAGATCAAGTCACTTGTGATAGGGCACTATCTACAGCTATTTTTAGATTATCAATGATCATGTTCCACCCAATTCTCAGGATATTGCAGTCTGCAGAACAGGTAAAACAAATTAAGATTATCTTGAAAAGGGTGAGCCTGGGTGTGAGCAGGTGTTATTCCTCAGTAAATATGTTTGATGCAGGTAACTTTAAGCTAATCCTCATTACATTTTCCAGAATTTAGACGTTTCTCTGATCACTTATGTCTGCATCCAATACACACCCAATCAATAACTTTGTACACTACACTTCCTATTTTGCATGGATTTTGTGACACCAAATCCATGCAAAATATGCTTTGAAAACCTGATGGTCTAGTCAAAAGAAGATCTAGTAAATAATGCAGTTTGGTGTGAAGCTATACATGACATAGAATTGAGAATTTATCACCACCAAAGTCAAGTAGGTACCTCATAAAATCATAACATAAAATATAATGCAGAAGAATATTACTGATAAGCTGAGTAACATATGAAACCTTAACCTATATGTAATATTAATGACACAAACAATTTGAATGTCATAGTTCCGTAAAAATGTCATCATTAGGAAAAATAAAACAACCTAGCTGTTGTTAATGCCCCGCCCCCATGTGTAGGTATTCATATCAGTATTGGGATAACCGTCCACATATCACCTTAGGACCAAAGGGTGGATTGTATTGTCTATAAACAATGATTGTTGTGTACCAAAAGTCAAAAGGGAACATCCCAAGGTTGATGGGGACAATTGCGCCCTACGGTCCTACAAGTATTTATTTGGTAGGGGGACATTTGCATTCACATCATGGTCCATAAGTGGTAGGCCTAATAGTTTAATAAGGAAAAGTTAAGGGGATATTTCAATTTTCCCTCGGTATCAGTATCACCCCCACGGGCACAC
>JAXIVJ010002728.1:0-90000 GCA_036785665.1 Chirona hameri | reverse complement strand
ATAATTTTATGAGAACAAAAAGTCGAAATATATCACATTTGTGTGCCACTGCGGCGAAATTCCTCCCATCTTTGCGGTGGAAGAATCTCATTGAGTGGGTGCATTGGTGCCATTGGGCTGAATTGAATTTTTGAATAAATGAAATTAAAATAATTGAATTTTTATCGAGACCCAAAAACAAAGCAAACAAAATCAGTGTTCATTCGGTGTTTTTTTTTCAGTACAAAATGGTCTAATATAGGTTGTACACACTGGCGGCCACAGGAAGGGGGGGGGGGCACATGGCCTCACTTTTGGCCTTAACTCGGCAGTCACTGGGGTATATTCTGTAACACGACTCACTGGGGGGGGGTGGGGGGGGGGGGGGGAGGGGTAGCCCCCCCCCCCCCCCCTGGTATCTTCAGAACCAATGATCGCAGCGGGACGCGCAAGGCGGTATTCGAAAGCGCTCAATGAGATACGCTTAACTCACACTTAAAAAATCAAATTAAGGTCACATGTCAGGTCACGGTCAAGTCAAACGTCAAAATCGAGGTATGAGTTTATGGACAATACTTGCCATCCATGACCTTTGATTGGCGATAATCCCCCAAAGTGCTGTCAAAGGTATGATACATATTTCACATGAACTAAAGTGGGATTGTTGGAAAATATCAAGGTCAAGGTCAGGTCACAAAAGGTCACTACACACAAAATATCTACGAAAGTCATGCAGCAAATTTTTTATGGATGGTTTTACGCGTAGAATTCGATAGTGATAGTCATTTTACCGCCTGACTTCATTTACGTAAAGTTAGTGTCAAGTTCAGGTCAAGTTCAGGTCACTGAAGGTCAAAATTTGAAGTTGATAAATCGAAATGAAAAAGCATGTTTCTATATCAGTTTTATCTAACAAATACGGTGCTGGCATTTATTTGTCTGAATCCGGTCAATAAAGGCCAAAAAACGCAATTTCAAAATATGACGTCATGATTTACCCATACATGCCATGTCATTCAAAAAAGATGATATCATTTTGAAATTTGGTATGGTAGTTGCCCATATTTCGTTATCTGACATATATTCCGGTGTTTTAATATCTTTGAAAAATGTGATTTTGTGGGCATTTAAAAAAAATGGGGTAAAAAAAACAAAATTTCTCAATTTCGAGATAGCTGGTTTGTAGCCCTGGCAATTTTCTATATTTTACCGCTTTTCGATTGCATTTTTCTTCAAATGTGGCATTCGTACGGCCTGGCAAAGTTTTGCTGATTTTTGTGTCAAAATCGTGTTTAGTGACGTCACTAAATTCACTATATCTCGAGATTTTTTGTTGTTGACGTAATTGCTTTTTTGCACAAAAGGTGTAAAAATGATGCCCGGAAAGGTATTGAAAGTTTGGCGTCGATATCTGCATTAGTTGTTGAGATATTCCTAATATTCCTAAGGGGGTGGGGGCTAAAAAAGCCCCCCCCCCCCCTCCCCGTGACTACCGGGTTAAAGGGACCATCCCAATTACCACCTTAACATTATATTTGAGTTGTGATAACCATTTTGATGGCTTGGCATTGAAATTAAGTATGGTAGAGGTTAAAACAACCACAGTGATCTAATCAAAAAGATATTAGTTTGATTTTGACATCTGTAAAAAATAAGGCCCATGGGTATTTGAATAGGGCCTCTAAACCGACAGCGTCGTCTCTCTTTACCCAACTGGTAATGATAGTCAACTTGTTTTAAGGTCAGCCTTGGAATATTTTCGTCTTTCATTTCTCGATCCCCGGGTGGTTCGCAATCTAAGCCAATCTAGACACCGGGTGGTTCGCTTTTTCTGCACAATAGATGTGGACAACAAAAAATGTGCCATACATTTGGTGGCACAAAAGATTTCCCTGTTATTAAAAAAATCATATGACGTCACCATCCCAACTTTCCGCTTAAAACTAAAAGTTGAATATCTTCCAAGATAAACATTTGTTTTCGAAAAACAGTTCACGAACATGTTCAGCTGACCTCGACTGACATGTAGACATACTATTAAGTGTGTGTGGGGGGGGGGGGGGGCAACGTGTCTTTTGACCTCACCTTTTGCTCCAGACATATTTCCTCGTTTTGACCCTGCATCCTGGTTCCAATAGAAACAAATAGTTATCCAGCCCGCTCAAAACCTCAAAATGTTGCGCCGCTTCGCGGCGCAACATTTTTTAAAGTCCACACCAAACAAAAAGCAATATGATACACTGCTATCGCATGCACAAGATTTAATGCTCATAAAAAACGGCTACCGCTTCCCCCCCCCCCCCCCCCCTGCAGTCACGAACCTAGACTTGGCCAAGGGGCCGCCCTCGACTGTACAAATTATATATTTTAGCACCATTCGCGGCACTTAAAAATTATATAAAAGGTACACAATTATATAAAGGGTACGACTGATATTGCAATGGCCAACGTTTTGTCGATTAAAAACAAAAATCTGAAATAGGGGCACCCTCAAAATATAGTAGACCAAATCCGTTGAGTTTTCAGATTTGAGTATAAGTACTAAATTACCACTGAAATACAATACCACACAAAATACAATACCACTGCAATTGATGACCCCCCTCCCTTGAAGATTTTCTGCATCCGCCACTGACCTAACCTTATGTCAAAGTTCTCAAAACGAAATAATCTCAACTAGGGTAAGGGTCCAGTCACAAGGTGCATCAAAACATCAGATTGTATGCTCTTAGCAGTGCATGGGAGCTTTAGTGTGTCATTTTTGTCTACAATACAATACTATACTAATAACAGGAAGTCTGGCATTTTGACATCAACATGACTGAAGATTAGACATTTACCCTATGAGATTAAAACAATCCGAGACTAGTAAAATAAATGATTTGATGTTGGTCTTAAAAGGACGTCTTAACCCGGCATTGGCTGGGGTCTCAACCGAACGCCATTGGCTGGGAGGGGCGTTTTTCGCCCCCCCCCCCCTGGTTATCTTTCGAGCCAATAACCGCAGTGAGACGCGCAAGGCGGCGATCGAAAGCTCTCAATGAGACGCATCCAAGGCATACACGACATTTTCCAAATAAAGTAAAATGTCAGGTGACAGTCAGGTCAAAGGTAAAAATTGAGATATGAGTTTTTGGGCCATACTTTCCATCCAAAGCCTTGGATTGCGACTATTATCGCACAAAATGCTCTCAAATGTATAATACATATCCCGCATAAGCAAAAGTGAAATTGTAAGCAAAGGTCAAGGTCAAGGTCAGGTCACAAAAGGTCACAGGCCTACGAAAGCCATGCGACACATGTTGTATGGGTTATTTTACACGTATAATTCGATAGTAGCAGTCATTTTCTCAACCTGAAACCATATAAGATCAAGATCAGGTCACATAAGGACAAACTTCGAAATTGATAAATATAAATAGAAAAGGCATGTGTCTAGAACAGTTTTGTCTCAGAAATACAGTGCTGACCTTTATTTGTTTGTATCTGGTCACTAAAAGTAAATAAAACGCAATTTCAAAATATGACGTCACGAGTTAGGGACTTAGGGAGCGATAAATCAGTAAAAAATAAAGATATTGCTTTTAAATTTGGTTTGGGTATTTTCCACGTGGTTCTTCAACATATCTTCCGTTTTTTTCAATGTTTGAAAATGTTGATTTTGAGGGCATTAAAAAAGTTTATTTTTAATTGGGTCAAAAAACAAAATGTTCCGAAATCCGAGATAGCCATTTTGTAGCCCTTGCCATTTGCTATCTTTAAGCGTTTTTCGATTGGATTGTGCTTCAAATATGGCATTTGTAAGGCCATCTAAAGTTTAGCTGATTTTTGTGTCAAACTCGTGTGTCCTGACGTCACTAAATTCGCTAAATTTCGAGAAAAATCGACGAAATTTCTTCAATTTTGCACAGAAGATGTATAATTCATGCAGGAGAAGATACCCGCAGTTTCACGTCGATGGCGCGATTAGTTTTTGAGCTATAGCGAAAGTTCGTCATGGGGGGGGGGGGGCGAAAAACGCCACCCCCCCCCCCCCCCCCCTCAGCCAATGGCGGGTTAAAGGGAATGTTTCACCTTTCTGAAAGTTGTCAATCATATGCTGGTTGTAGTACAAATTATGAAGTAGGTGCTGCTAAAAACGATGGTGATATTTTTCTCTCGAAGTCACTTAAAGAGACACTGTCTCTTTAATGTAAAATTTGATATGTTAAACAGCAATCGCATCTGATTAACACTATGAAGTCCGTTTTTCTAAATTCGCGCCCAGTCGCCCAATATCATCAATCACAGTTTGGTTTTCTTCCAGCCAATGACCTTGATGAGCCGCTCATCACTACGCACAAAAATCAATTAATTGCAGTGTTGTGCAACAATGGTAAATAGTGATATTTTTTGCTTAAGCATTCTGTCGAAATTTGTTTGTTTGTCAGAAAACATTTCATGTTTTATTATGCCCGATTTAAGCCCAATAATTGGATACAATAAAAATAAAAATTCTGAAGGGATAAGATTCATTCCGAAGGGATTTGGATTTTTCCGAAGGGATTTTGATTCTGACAGAGTTTTTTGTGACAACAACTCAAGTGCGCCAGATGCGCCAGATTCGTTTCATGTAGTTAACAGGAACCACAATGTATAAGTGCATTGCCGCCTCATCCAATTGTTGCAATAGTGTCGGCTGACGGTTGGTCAGATGCAGTTAACTGGAACAAACGCTTCCATAATCAATATATGTAGTGGTGCGTAGAAATCGTAAACAGCTTTTAGATTCTTATGAAAAATGAAATAAATTATTTTTGTTGTATTTGCACTGCTTGGATAAGCCTTTGATGACGATTACAAATCATAAGTAGTCCTTAGGACTTGTTTAAATGGACTGTCCCACCTTCCCAAAAGTTGTAAAATGTACGCCACTTGTGGTGCACAATATGAAGTAATTGCTGCCAAACACAATTATGACATTTGTTTCTCGCAAACAGTGCTCAATTGAATAAAAAGTTAAGTTTTAATATTTGGGTTGATGACATCATATTGAGCTCTAGAGAGCTACTCACGCCAAAATATGCTGCCAAAATATGCTGCCAAAATATGGGCACAATTATTTTGAGACAATTCTGGCGCTTTGAATACAAAAAAAAACTACTAAACCATTAAAACGTAGCACTTGTGTACGTTTGTCTCCAAGGTTCACCTTAACCCTCGTCCTACGGGGGGGGGGGGGGGGGGGTACTTAAATGACGACCCCCCTCCCAAGGTTTTTCTTGCATAACTTTTTAGACATGCGGCGCATCTTGCTGACATTTGTAGTACCTACGTATACAACAACTATATGTATGCTGTAAAAATTTCATTGAAATTAGTTCAGAAATTTGGGAAATAATGATGTTTTGATGACGTCATGTTGGTGGAAAAACGATAAATGTTTGAAAAATCGTAGAAAACAGAGTTTTGAAGCAAATTGCAAGCACAATTAAGCAAATATATTAAATGTCATTTTCTTTAAAATGGCAATCTCGGATTTGCACAATTTTGGGTTTTTGACCCTCAAAATGAAAAAAAAACTGATTTTGGGGGGAAAATCACCAAAAAAATCTAAATTTTCAAAGATGTTAAAAAACGGAATATATGTGAGAGAACTCAGTATGGACAATACTCAAACCAAATTTCAAAGAAATATATATATTTTTCTATTTTTGACTGAGTGATGGCTCCCTAAGTGTAAGAAATTCATGACATCATTTTTTTAATAACTTTTTTTTAACTTTTTTTTGACCAGATACGAATAAATAATTACCTTTTCTGTATTTCTGAGACAAAACTGGTCTAGGAACATGCCTTTTTATTTACATTTATCAATTTCTCATTTTGAGGTTTTCTGAAAGCAAAATCGCTGTTCTGGACGTGGTCGATCGAGGTCATTCACTTGACCTGGAAGGTCACTCGTGGACCCAAAACCTAAAAATTACATACTGTTAGATTCCAAACATGACAGGCAACATGTTGGTTCTTATCGCGTTGCTCTATGTTGCTTGGTTTGGAAGTTAACAGGGGGTGGTCGTTTTAGGACCCCCCGTAGGGCGAAGGTGAAAAAAGCTCCTGTAGGGCCGCCCTACTAGGGCGAGGGTTAACACAAGTCGACACTCGACTATCATTACCAGTTGGGTAAAGAGAGACGACGCTGTCAGGTTAGACTTTAGATTTAGAGGCCCTATTCAAATACACATGGACTCTATTTTTTACAGATGTCAAAATCAAACTCGAATATCTTTTTGATTAGATCATTGTGGTTGTTTTAACTGGTACCATACTTAATTGCAATGCCAAGCCATCAAAATGCTATCTGAACTCAAATATAACGTTAAGGAGGGATAGTCCCTTGAAGCCGGTGTTTGCGATATCATCCGATAGAGGAAGTGTCCCTTAACTTTTTTCTTAATAAATTTAGTCTGAATGTTTTGAATGGATGGATTTTCAAGATCAGTACCCGCGCTAAGCATAGCTTGTTGCGCAAGCCCTAACCCTACCACCCAATCGCTCAATTCCTGTCAGCCGGCAGAATTTAGAGGCAAAAGTTTTATGTGTCTGACATACCTGGACACGGTCTGCCCCGCCTTATGACGCCAACTGACCTTGAATGCGACCGCTGCCACCGGCCGCAGGTCATCACAGTCAGGGGAAAATAGCGAGCACCGAAGCGACTCGAACCCGGGCTGCCACTACAGGGTGAGGTCAAGAGCCCAGCGCTCTAACAACTGAGCTACAGAGGGCGGACAATTTCTACAAATTTTATTTCTTTCTACAAATTAAGTTTATAAATTTGGGATGTCATTATTGAGCTATAGAGAAAACCTTCTGCTGCCAAACATATGGCACAATCGTTTCCGACAATTCTGACGACTTAAATACAAACATTGTGGAACTGTGTCTTCTCCCGCACAGAACACAATAAGTGTGAGGCATTGCAAAAGCTCAATATTGATATAAAAAACAATCAATCCATAACTGAGACTCCAAACAACATGAAAAACTTCAACTTGGACTGCAACCTATCCTGTTGGCCGTTGTTTACATCATACTCACCAAGGTTCAAGAAATACAGGTCATCTGACTTCCAGGACCAACAATCTTGAAGTGGCTGTCAGCCAATGAGGGGCAGCATTACCAGACCCCATTTTGAAAATTTGAAATTAAATTGTTTAAAAATAGATCAGTTTTGGGAAAAATGACCTTAATAATTTAGACATTTCAATAATGGCCAAAGATATGGCTATCTCAGTTCAAAACCAATACAAAGGTGAAACATTCCCTTTAAAGGGAAATAATGACCTTTTTCCACAAAAATGGAGTTAGCACTTGAAATCGCCAGACGAGACCAAAATATATTGTAAATTCATCACATTTTGCATGAAACTTTCCTACCGAAAGATATTTCAAGTTAAAGTTGATAAGCGTTCCACACTTTTAACGACCGGTACTTGCAAGTACTTTTAGTAATCATCAAACTGCGGGCTTTTCCAGTAGTTTTTTTTACGCAATGGAGTGGAAAATATATTGTGCGTTCTGCTTGTTGTGATTATATGCCCGGCGATCTTCTAAAACTAACAGCGATTGGAAAAAGTGGCAATAAAATCGGAAGCTCATCGATGCACATCAACGGCGGGGCGGCATAGTTAGTGGTTGCAACCCTCAATGTTTGAAAATCGATTCATTTGTTTTCAACATTAGGAGTATTTTATAAATCGTGTTTATATAGCCTTTGCTCATGGTAAAGTAGATAAATTCGAAAATTACAAAGAGATATATTAACTAATATTTCACCATTGCGGCTTCATCAGAGTTAACACAATTCAAACACAGTTTTCCAACCATCCGATATGACACGTGACCCTTATTTATACACAGCCGCCAAAAGAAAATTGTCCACACTTTATAATTATTGTTTATATAGCCTTTGCTCACGTTAAAGCAGACACATTCGAAAAATACAAAGAAAGATACAAACTAACACTTCACCATTGCGGCTTCATCAGAATTGATGAAACCGCAATGGTGAAACACCAGTAAATCTCCCTGCATTAAACAGAACCCCTCCACCTCAACACGAGCAAAGGCCATCCAAACGAATTACACAGATGCATCACTCACATATTTACAGTCATTTACAAACAGTATACGAGTATCAACTTTAGCACTAACATGCTAGTGCTATGCTAGGCGATACAAAGGAGCCACAGATTGTCACACTGCCAGCCCCAGGAACACACTTCAAGGTCCTAACAGCTGCCAGGTATCAAACTGACTATTCAGTTTGGGCTGTCTGTCTCGAATGGCTAGAGCCTCGGCTATCTTCCGGTCTGCAGCGTCTTTACATCGACGGAGTATAGCGATGGATAGCCGAGGCTCTGGCTCATTAGGGTGGCATTGACTCATGTGCTCCCCGAATGGGGTTTGTTGAGTGCGATTCACCCCGTCTCTAAAGTGTTCATCGAACCGGTATCTGACACACCGTTTTGTTTCCCCGTATGTCGGAGGTGGTTCGTTTGAGAGAGAGATAGCGCACCTTACACAAGTGATCTGATAGACTACATTTTTAGTAGTGCATCGACCAGGCAGTCCACTGTCGCACGTGCGACAGGACCTTCTCCCGGCTCCGACATACGTAGGGGAAACAAAACGGTGTCAGATACCGGTTCGATGAACACTTTAGAGACGGGGTGAATCGCACTCAACAAACCCCATTCGGGGAGCACATGAGTCAATGCCACCCTAATGAGCCAGAGCCTCGGCTATCCATCGCTATACTCCGTCGATGTAAAGACGCTGCAGACCGGAAGATAGCCGAGGCTCTAGCCATTCGAGACAGACAGCCCAAACTGAATAGTCAGTTTGATACCTGGCAGCTGTTAGGACCTTGAAGTGTGTTCCTGGGGCTGGCGGTGTGACAATCTGTGGCTCCTTTGTATCGCCTAGCATAGCACTAGCATGTTAGTGCTAAAGTTGATACTCGTATACTGTTTGTAAATGACTGTAAATATGTGAGTGATGCAGCTGTGTAATTCGTTTGGATGGCCTTTGCTCGTGTTGAGGTGGAGGGGTTCTGTTTAATGCAGGGAGATTTACTGGTGTTTCACCATTGCGGTTTCATCAATTCTGATGAAGCCGCAATGGTGAAGTGTTAGTTTGTATCTTTCTTTGTATTTTTCGAAAGTGTCTGCTTTAACGTGAGCAAAGGCTATATAATGCTCTTCCTGAGGAACATTATGCGGGGGAGAGTGGATTCTCAGGTTCTGCTCAACTCTTTTCCTCTGCACGTGCCGCCTCGATCGACCCGCACCCTCACCCTGTTCGCCGTGCCTCGAGCTCGAGTCAGAACTATCGAATCAGGGATGTTCTGCAGGATCCCTAAAGCCATGAATGTTTTATTGGCCAGTCATTTGAACGTAGACATCTTTCATGACAGTTTTGGCGTTTTTAGAGCTCTCGTGATCGGGTACGTTTTAACCGCATAGTCATCATCACTTCGTTCATCATGTCATTCATCTTCTACTTTTATAACGACTTTAGGCTGTGATATATGTGTTGTGTTTCATGTCTTTTATCTTTTTGACTTCGCCTGTCAGTGGAGTATGACTCTGTTGGCGATGAAAGCAAATAAACAAATAAACAAATAAACAATAATTATAAAGTGTGGACAATTTTCTTTTGGCGGCTGTGTATAAATAAGGGTCACATGTCATATTGGATGGTTGGAAAACTGTGTTTGAATTGTGTTAACTCTGATGAAGCCGCAATGGTGAAATATTAGTTAATATATCTCTCTTTGTAATTTTCGAATTTATCTACTTTACCATGAGCAAAGGCTATATAAACACGATTTATAAAGTAACTCTCATAATGCTCATAACAGCCATCAACATAATTTGTTCTCAAGACAATAACATTAGGAGTATTGTATAATTTGTCTGTGGCTGTATATAACACTATGCTTTATATTATCATGACAAATAATAATTTTCCCCAAAAAAAACTAACAAACAATAGTCAATAACACAAAACTAGCAATTAAATCGGAAGCTCATCGATGCACATCGACGGCGACCTATTTAGCGTCGGCGATTTGTTTACAAAGTCATTGTCATGCTTCTCGGCGCACTTAACCATTGTGGCGAGTTTTTCCTGATTAGTATACCCAAGTCCCGTAGCAAGCTTTTTTAATGACGTCACTGGTGCCATTCTTGTGTAGCATTGCAAAATATATCTGATTTTGAGTTGAAAGCTAATTAAAGACTTATTCAAATTATTGTTTTTAAGTTTGAATTTTCTTGTTAATCCTTATTAAAGGTATTTTATCACTGTATTTCATAGCAGTTGACACTTCAGAAACTTGTGACGTAATAATATTGTATCCAATATGCATTTCCCTCACCTTTTGCTATTGTGGCGCAGTGCCGAGTGCTTTGCGAATACTAGCCTGCCTGGGGCTCAATTCATTCCTCCCTTATTTTATTCGAGTTGGTATAGTTTGCATGTTGTTGTTATTCATGACTTATACTGATAGTCAGTCATGCATCACAGATTCTTCACGGATTGCTTCACGGATCAGAGCGCTGCTCTTATGCACACTAGTAGCGCTTTCGTTCTCCATGGCAACCAGGCGTGAGCCAATGAAAAGCCAGAACGTATTCCCTTTCTGGCTTTTGATTGGCTGACGCCTGGTTACCATGGAGAACGAAAGCGCTACTAGCGCTACTAGCGTGTGTCCGAGCAGCGCTCAGTTTGATCGGAAACGTCACAGAGCCTCCAAAAATGCCGCACTCGATGTAAACAATGGTAGGGAAGGACGAATTTGTCAATGACCTTCATGAAGTACACAAGGTACTTGTTTTGTATTTTTTCCAAACTAACAACTTTGAATTTGGGAATCATTTTATTTAATTCTTAAATTTAAATAAAATAATTTTTAAACCATAACGGTAGCCTAAGAAATTGTTGCTAACAAAATCAAAAGGTCATTGTGGTGATTGTTGTTGCTTGCTGCATGCTGCCATGTTGTGCATGTGATGCCTGCTGCATGTCGCTATGTTGTGCACGTTGTGTGGGGTGTTTTGCCGCATGCTGATCGGCTGTCTTGCTCTGCAGGTACCATGCTTGTTTGTATGTTGAATAAAGCCTACACAAGGTAAACAGGCTTTCAGTTCAATTTATTCAACATACAAAATAAATCAAGAAAGTAACTTCATCAATAGCCTCATTACTTAAACCACTTGCTGTCAAGATGGAGAGAATCCTGAGACCTGATCGGTTTGATACAGACACTAACAGTAGTGATGCATCAAAGGAGTGGAAGCATTAGCACATAACTTTTTCAAACTTTCTTGAGTCCATTGCTGACCACAGTCCAAACAAGCTGAATGTTCTTGTGAACTATCTGACTCCAAGGATCTATGATTACATCTCAGAGTGCACATCTTATGAGGCTGCCATAGAGACCTTGTCTGCACTCTATGTCAAACCAAAGAATGAAGTCTTTGCACGTCACCTGCTTGCCAGCAGACGCCAGAAACCTGGGGAGACACTTGATGAGTTCCTCCAGGCCCTCAAGAGCTTGAGTGCAGATTGCAACTTCAAAGCAGTCAGCGCAGAGAAACACAAGGAGGAATACATCAGAGATGCCTTTATCAATGGGCTTCGATCACAGCAGATACGTCAACGCCTGCAGGAGAACAAAACCCTGGAGCTGACAGCTGCATTTCATCAAGCGTGTGCGCTTGATGTAGCCCAGCAGAGTCTGGAGTCCTATTCGGTTCCGGTCACAGCTGCAGCCGCTCGGTCAGAGCCAGCTGCTGCTGACCCAGGACGGAATCAGTGTGGCTGTCAACCCCCTGATGAGAATCAAGTCAGTGCAGTCAGTGCCGGGCAAAAATGCTTCTTTTGTGGGAGAAATCGTCACCCTCGCAGTGTTTACCCTGCTCGTAATGTGATGTGTCTGAACTGTGGAAATAAGGGGCATTATCAGACGGTGTGCAGATCACGAGCAACGCCTGCCCTTCACAACCCTGCCTCGCATGCTATGCTGTCCGCTGCCTCACCTGGGAGCTTGTCTAAAGCGACGGTTGGTGTCTTAATCGACAAACACGAACTTCAGGCCCTGGTGGACACTGGCAGTACCGAGTTTCATTTCTGAAAAATGTGTCCAAGAACTTGGTCTTTCAGTGTTGCCTGCCTCTGGCAAGGTATCTATGGCTGCTACATCCCTCTCATCTGACATTCGTGGCTGCTGTGTGGAGACGCTGTCTGTGCAGGACTGTGTGTACTCAGATGTGAGGTTGTCTGTATTGCCTTATCTGTGTTCGGACATCATCCTGGGTCATGACTTCCTCAGACAGCATGAAAGGGTAACTGTGGACTTCGGTGGAAGCAAGCCCCCTCTGAACGTGTGTGGGCTCACGTCATTCACTGTATCCCCACCATCCTTGTTTAAAAACCTGACTCCTAACTGTGCACCAGTTGCAACAAAGCCTAGGAGGTTCAGTGAGGATGACCAGGCATTCATTGAGTCAGAGACCCAAAAACTACTTGCTAAGGGTGTTATCGAGCCTAGCACATCCCCTTGGCGTGCACAGGTAGTCGTGACAGTGAATGAGAGACACAAGAAGAGAATGGCGATCGACTATTCTCAAACCATCAACAGATTCACACTCCTGGATGCATATCCTCTTCCGCGCATTGACGATGTTGTCAACAAAGTCTCCAAGTACAGGCACTTCAGTACGCTTGACCTAAAAAGTGCTTATCATCAAATACCTATCCCTGAGGCAGACAAGGTGTACACTGCCTTCCAGTCTGGGCAGAAGCTTTACCAGTTTTGCCGCCTCCCGTTTGGAGTGACGAACGGGGTGGCCTGCTTCCAACGAGCGATGGACGACTTCATCCGCGACAACCGTCTCAAGGACACGTTCGTGTACTTAGACGACGTGACCGTCTGCGGGAAGACTAAGGGGGAGCATGATGCCAACCTCCAGAGGTTTTTGGACGCTGCTAAAAAGTACAGCCTCACCTTGAATGAGGACAAGTGCGTGTACTCGGTTTCAACCATCAGGCTCTTGGGCTACTGCATCTCTGACGGAGAGATAAAGCCCGATCCAGAGCGATTGGAACCGCTCAGGAACCTTCCTCTGCCTCAGGACACGAAGGCTCTCCGCCGAGCTGTCGGCATGTTCTCGTACTACTGCCAGTGGATACCAAAGTTTTCTGAAAAGATCCGTCCACTGATGGGGGCGACCGCTTTCCCTTTGGGTACGGACGCACGAGAGGCGTTCGTGAAAATGAAAGAAGAGGTTGCGAATTCTGTCGTTCGATCTATAGACGAAGACGTTCCTTTTGTGGTGGAAACTGACGCCTCTGACGCCGCTCTCGCGGCTACCCTGACTCAGGCAGGCAGGCCGGTGGCCTTCTTTTCTAGAACGCTCAACGCTAGCGAGCAGAAACACGCAGCCGTGGAAAAGGAGGCCCACGCTATCGTTGATGCTCTTCGTAAGTGGAAACATTATCTCGCAGGTCACCATTTCACACTCTTCACAGATCAACAGTCAGTCGCGTTCATGTTCAACCAGACTCACGCTGGTAAGATAAACAACAACAAAATCCAACGATGGAGGCTAGAACTTTCTTGCTTCGACTTCGATATCGTGTACCGCCCGGGCAAGGATAATATCCCTGCTGACACGCTATCTCGCGCGTCCCTCTGCTCATCTATGAGCACACACAAGCTGTCGGAGCTTCATAACGCCCTCTGTCATCCAGGTGTGACGAGGATGACTCACTTTGTGCGCTGTAGGAACCTCCCATTTACTGTGGACGTAAAGAGTCACGTCATCTTGCCCAGTGTGTGCCGAGTGCAAGCCCCAGTACTACAGGCCACCCACATCACATCTGATTAAAGCTACTCACCCGTTTGAGCGACTGAGCGTTGACTTCAAAGGACCACTACCCACGTCTTCTCGCAACCGATATCTTCTCACAGTCGTAGATGAGTACTCTCGATTTCCATTTGCCTTCCCGTGTCCAGATATGTCGGCACAGACTGTCATCACGTGCCTGCGCGAGCTGTTTTCTGTGTTCGGAATGCCGGCCTACATTCACTCTGATCGGGGAACGTCCTTCATGTCCTCTGAACTAAAGGAGTTTCTCATCAGTCGGGGGGATAGCGGTGAGCAGGACTACACCCTACAACCCCCAGGGAAACGGCCAGTGCGAACGCTATAATGGGATAATCTGGAAGTCCATTACCCTTGCGCTCAAGTCTCGAAAGCTGCCGATCACTCAATGGGAGACTGTCCTAACTGACGTGCTCCACTCCATTCGAACGCTGCTTTGTACTGCTACGAACTGTACCCCTCATGAGCGTATGTTCAACTTCCAGAGGCGCTCAGTGAGTGGCCACTCTCTGCCCACTTGGCTGAGCACACCGGGAAGGGTGCTGCTGAAAAAGCATGTTCGCCGGTCGAAGTTCGAATCTTTGGTTGACGAGGTTGATCTTCTGGATGCTAATGCGCAGTACGTGCATGTCCGATTCCCAAGTGTCCGGGAGTCCACTGTATCCATTCGTGACCTGGCTCCACCTGGTGATGCCGTCCCTGTCTGCAGCGATTCAGAGGATGTAACACCTCAGTCGGGCACAGAAAGTGAGCCAGTAGGAAACCCTTATGTACAGTCTGCCCCGGAGTCGTGTGCCCCGTGTTGTGGGGCGGGAACACGTTTTTGAGTCTGAGCCTGACTGGGATCATGCGTGCCCCTTCAGTCTCCCTCCTCAGCCACAGCCCCGGGAACCTGAAGGGACCCGTGACCCCGCGGAAACTCACGCTCACTTGTCGGTTGGATCTGAGTTCGATGTAGAGCCGCATGATTCGGTGCGACGTTCGATGCGTGTAAGACGTGCTCCAAAGCGGCTGAACCTGTGAGTTCAAGTGAGGGTCTTTTGAAGGTGGGGGAGAATGTGGTGATTGTTGTTACTTGCTGCATGCTGCCATGTTGTGCATGTGATGCCTGCTGCATGTCGCTATGTTGTGCACATTGTGTGGGGTGTTTTGCCGCATGCTGATCGGCTGTCTTGCTCTGCAGGTACCATGCTTGTTTGTATGTTGAATAAAGCCTACACAAGGTAAACAGGCTTTCAGTTCAGTCATTATTTCCCTTTAACAAGGCACATTGTGACTGATTGGAACACTAATAATCAGAATATTTATCTCTCTATTGGGTCATTGAATTATGATGAGTCAACAGCATCATCAAGTGAAACATCAGCTAATACCCAGAATAGTGTGTATATCTGACTCGTCTCTGACTTCTAGATCATTACAATCAAGATGTCAGTTTCATTGGAAGTAAAGCTCAATAAGCTCAGAGGCCTGTTCATGGACCCTGCGGTTTGGCAGTCAGCAGTGGTCGGCAGCAAGAGGAATAACGGAAAGAGGGGATGGGGCAAAAGGTATGACTTCACACAGCTGTGGTTCCTGTGGTCAGTGCAAAGTGACTGCAAGATGAAATAATGTCACATAAAGTGGCACATCACAGCATTCAGTGCTCATAAGACGCCTGCCTGTGATGATGTATGATGAAATAGGCAGAGCTTAAAAGCCTGAGGTTGACTGCCAAAACCACAGGAACCAAGAACTGCACTCTGGCAAACTGGGCACTTGAAGTGTGCTTCATTTAGACTTGGCTATTCTTAGGTATTTTTGGGCCAACACTGTGACAACTCAAATAATTTAGTTGCGACTTAATGAGGGTAATACAGGGCTCCATGGCCATTATCATGTGAGTATTCACTAAGGAGCTCGGTATCGTTTGGATCTGTGAGGCCAAATGGCCTATCTAAATTCCACACTTTATAAGTATAAGTATAAGTTACCGCTCAGAATGAATTGTTATGAACCGGCATAACAATTATTGTTTGGTTTGGTTTGTGGACCAAGCATGAGCCGGGGAGCCTATTTATGATATATATATATATATATATATATATATATGATATGGGGATTGGGAGCCTGGCAGACTATTTCAGACCCCGGTCACCAGCACAGGGTTTGCACTAAAAGCTGGAGTTTTCACAGCAGTTGGCCGACAGGGACCGCTAGTGAGCTAGGGCGTTATGACATCGCAAGCAAATAGTACTGCTAAATCTTCTTTTTTTAATAAATAAATACATATTTAGCATTAATGAATTAGCTGGTGCTATTTGCTTGGGACATCATAACACCCTGGCTCACTAGCGGTCACTGGTGGCCAAATGCTGCAAAAACTATACAATACAAATATAAAAAAATATAAAAAATAAACAAGAACAATAAAAAAAACTACCTACTAAAAGCTTTTTGTGCGAGCCCGGCACAGAAGGCAAGTATCTTACCACTACGCAGCGGCGTTGTGTGCTAGCATTGCCGCGCCATATTGTTATTTGACTGGAAAATATAGTATTTTAACCGGATCCTTTAAATAATCGCAAATATGAAGAATATCAAACAGGAGTGCTAGGAATAAGAAACAATACTGACCCTAAGTCTATGTCATCCAACACTTCTTATTAATAATTCAAGCAAATTTAATGAAACTTTCATCACAACCGATACTCTCTCCGCGCCACTGAACTCAGGGGGGTGTCATCCCGGAATTCCCCATGTATCGGCTGCCGAGCGGCTGGTATTAACGACGACGTCACTGGTGCAGTGGTCCAGTCATGGCCAGCCCCGCCGCCGCAGCTGCGCTTTCGAGCGTTTTGCGGTCTTTTGACGGGTGTTGACGAGAGCGGCAATTTGAAGTCGTCGCCGTTAGATAAGTAAGTTATGTTGCAAGTCTATATTTTAAAACATTGTGTTTTTTTGTTTGTTTTTAGCATATCTTGAATATTACGCCAAAACAATGCCATTTGCAACATTTCCAGGTACAACGTATGGCCGTCTCACCCCTCAGCCAGACTAGAACAGCGTATGTCCGTCTCGCCCCTCAGCCAGACTAGGGCAGCGTATGGCCGTCTCCTCCCACAGCCGGACCGGGGCTGAGGGAAGGTATGGCCGTCTCATCCCTCAGACCGGGACAGCGAACGGCCGTCTCGCCCATCAGCCGGACCGGGGCAGCGTACGGCCGTCTCACCCCTCAGTAGGACCGGGGCAGCGTACAGCCGTCTCGCCCCTCAGCCGGGCCGGGGCAGCGTATGTCCGTCTCGCCCTCAGCCAGACCGGGGCAGCGTACGGCCGTCTCGCTTCTCAGCCGGACCGGGGCAGGGTATGTCCGTTTCACCCCTCAGTCAGACCGGTGCAGCCTATGGCCGTCTCTCCCCTCAGCCGGACCGGGGTAGCGTATGGCCGTCTCCCCTCCCCCCTCGCTCAGCCGGACCGGGGCAGCGTAAGGCCATCTCACTCCTCAGTCAGACCGGTGCAGTGAATGGCCATCTGGCCAGTCGCCCCTCACACAGACCGGGGCAGCGTATGGCCGTCTCCTCTCGGCATGAATTAAGGGAGAGATAATTATCCGCGGTAAACGTAATCTTAAATAGGATCGTACCTTAGGCGCGCGCAACTATCCGTATCCCGTTCGGAATATTCGCACCGCACCGAGCCGCGTGCGGCGACAGCCGAGTCGGGCCATTGCACCAGTGACGTCACGCTAATGTTGATTGATTGAGGTGCTAAAATCCCCGGATGACTCTACCTCTCTTATACGGCCCAAGGTCCGTAAAGATGATACGGCCTTGACTAAACTAACATGGAACGCGCATTCAGCCCCCACCGGTAGACTTGGCAGCACTCGGGCGTTTGGGCGCTCAAAACCTACTAGACCATGTGGTTCCCATGTTAAATCGACCATTTTCAGACGAAGCTGGCTCGTAATCTATGGGATATATCTAAAATCTGACTTCTGGAAAAGATATCTACAAGCCTTGGCTACAAAATTTATATTTACCATTTTTCGATATTCTAAGCGAAAAGTGGCCAAATGGGCTTAGGGGTTACCCAATGTCGAAACGCCCATTGCCGACCGTGGGTTCGAATCCCAGAGGCACCAAATATTTTTACATTGGAACAAATGCTAAGTTCCTCATGATTCATACATTATTCGTTAGGCCCAGACTGGTTATTGATTCAACTTTTTTGGAACGATTCAATCATGATTCATTTTCGAATCTGAATGATTCAATCACCGTTCGATTCACGGAAACAAATTTTGAGAATTGATTATTTCCGATTCAAAGAATCAAAACAAATATTTAAATCGATTCACGTTTGATTCAACATTTAACCCGCGAGTTACTGGGGTATATTTCATAACGCGACTTACTGGGGGGGCTATTTTTTGCCCCCCCCCCCCCTCTGATCTCCGGAACTACTGGACCGAATGTAAAAATTCAAACGGCATTCGATAGCCCTGGAAAATTTATCGAGGGAAACATAATATTGTTGACCTCGAGGTCACCGATGACGTCACAGGTCAGGTCAAGTACAACATGTTTGACCGTGTCAGAAGGTCTCGATGGATGGAATTGTCGCGCAAAATTGCGATATTAAACGCATAAGCTGTCGATAAATCGGTATGATTCGTGTGTCTGACACTTATAAGTACCTTTCTAAGCTGTTTATGACCTTGGGTCAGGTCAAGGTCAAACTGCAGATTACGGTCATTAGGCGTTGTAACACATGTTTATGGGTTTGTTTTTCGTCTAGAACGCGAAAAATGACCTTAGAACATTGTTTGTTCCATATAAATAGAAGTAAAAAGCAAAAATGGACATGCGTTTTTATGCATAGTAATGCTGTGAGAAGTGGTCGATTTTTGTCCTTTAAAGGTCATAACTCGGTCATTTTTAAAGATATCGACTTTAAATTTGGTACACATATTCACCGCATACGTTTCGATCACAAATATATCGTTTTTTTGATAATTCTGATTTTTTCTTTAAAATTTTGTAAAAACAAAAACAAAAATGTATTTGGATTTCTCAAAATTTTGAATTCCAAAAAAAACCTCAAAAATCCGAGATAGCAGTTTGATAGCCCGGTCTATTGTCAGTAATTTTATGTAACACAATTGAGTTTATCTTAAACTGTCTACCTTTGACAGCGTTTTCCGCAAACCATTATTTTGCAACAAAAACCGAAGAACATGACGTCACTCTGACGTCATTCCCGGTTGACCTATCATAATCTCATATTTTTCCTTTTGCCAACATGTGTAGAATTGATGTGAGAGAAGGTACTGCAAGTTTGGTGACGATACCGGTGTTAGTGTAGGAGTTATTGCAAAATAACGGGAGGGGGGGCAAAAAATAGCCCCCCCCCCAGTAACTCGCGGGTTAACCATATGTGGTGAATTTATGTCAAATGAATACAAATGGAAACATACATATAAATGATAATTAAAACATTGTTACAGCAACATTGTTCCAGCATTTCAGTATAAATGAATGTAGCCACTGGGATTGTATGTATTTGCACAATTTACCAGTGTACTTAAATCGTTAAGAATCGTTAAATATTTTGATTCAATCAGCTTTGATTTGATGCGGGTTTTGATTCAATCACGATTCATGAATAAAAAGATCTGGTGGTGAATCAATTATTGTTTGATTCAAGGAATTTGGATTGAACGATTCCAATCGATTCAATCAGTGTTGAATCAATAACCAGTCTGTAATAAGGCCGGCTCTTTCTCATCTCACAGTGCCCTGATCGCTGATTGATCTCCAATTGGTGACCTGTGATGTCACAGAGACCAAACTAGGTCAAACAGGTCATGTAGTTCATTATATTATAGTGTGTTTGCATGTGGGGGGGGGGGGCTCCGCCGCAGTTGCATAGTTGTATGGCTTTTGGAGGCCGAAACCTCTGAATTTAGCACATATTCCATGACCATTATTGCCCTTTCATGTCCTTTCATGACCCCATGAATATTTGTTATCACTGGTTGATGAATGATGGTGCAAGGCTATTAAAGGAAATAGTTCACCTTCAACATGGGTTTTGAACTGAAATAGCAGTTTTGTAGCCCGTGTTGAGAAATCTTTATCTGCAACTTTTCTTGGCTGAAAAGACTCTCCAGCCGAAGATATTTGACTTTGTGGCGAAGGAATACGGCGCATATATGATATTTGAGATATTTGCGTGTTTCAAATGGTTTAGTGATTTTTTTTAATTAAAAGCGCCAGAATTGTCTCGAAATAATTGTACCATACTTTGGCAGCGTAAAGGATTTCTGTATAGAGCCCAATATGACGTCATCAACCCAAATATTAAAACTTTAACTTTGTATTAAATTGAGCACTGTTTGCGAGAGAAAAAAAATGCTATAATCGTGTTCGGCAGCTATTACTTCATATTTTGCACCACAAGCGGCGTACATTTGACAACTTTTGGGAAGGTGGGAGTGTCCCTTTAATGGCAAATTATCAAATTGCTATATACGATGGGACCCCTCAATATTTTAATTATGTATGTATTTGATTTATATTCAAATATCGCAGATTAAATTGTATTTAATGTTCAATATTTACTTATGCAATATTTATATATTTAATATTAGACACAATATTAATATACAATACTTAACACATATGAAAGCTGAATTATAAGTTGGCATCCAAACCTAACTCAAACTGTTTTATCGCCAAGTTGACCACTGACCACAAGCACATTGAAGCCCATCATTAGCCATTAATTTCATATTGGTAGGCATTATTGCCTATCCCCAGCTGTGGCCACCACTTTGTGCAAATCATTGGCCAACTTCAACTAAATGAAAATGCAACATGCCATTCCATTCCTCTCAGGAGTAATAACAATTGAATTACATCATTAAATTTGAATATTTAAAAACATACTCCGTGAAATGTTATATATTTTTGTCATCTAGTACCTGCAGGGGCGCAGCCAGACCTTCGGCAAGGGAGGGGCACGGCATCCCCAGAGGGCCCCTCCCCCCCAAAAAAACGCGAAATGGTATCTCCTCGGATTTATGCCTCTATATTTTGCAGGGGTCCTAAATTATCGCAAAAAAAACGTCGGACAGACCCATGTTGAACAGACCCCATGCGTAGATTGACTGATAAGTACCGTAGTCTGATACAAAATAATGTGCGGCAACTGACTCCCTTTGGCACCATGTGAAGTATTAACACGCGCACCGACGTGGGGTGCGGATATCCGCCCATCAGAGGTTTTCGTAAATATTGGGAAAACGGCGGTGTGTAGCGCCACCAAACTTAGCATAGCTCTTTGGGCATCAATTATCCACATTTTGTGTAATTTTGTATCTCGAGTCATCTCAGGTCAGGTCAACAGGTCCTGTTAAGTGAACCCACCTCCAAGCAAGTTTTTGAAAGTTAAGTGACCCCACCTCCAAGCAAGTTTTTGAAAGTCGTGCCAAAGCCACAGTGATTGACTGAGCGGTTTCAAACTCACATGACTTAATAAGGTCATAAGTACCTACAATTCGTTTATCTTGAATTTCTAATATCGGTGACCTAAGGTCAGATCCAGGGGCGCAGACAGACCTTCGTCAATGGAGGGGGAGGCACAGCATCCCGAGGGGCCCCTTCGATCAAAACCACACACCCCCCCCCCCCCAAAAAAAAAAAAATGGCGTAAAATGATATATCCTCGGATTTGGGTCACTATATTTTGCCGGGCCCCCAAATAGTCGCAACAAAAAAACGTCAGACAGGCCCATGTCGAACAGAACCTATGCGTAGATTGACTGATAAGTTCTTAGTCTGATCCAAAAAAATGCGGCAACTGATCCCTGTTGGCACCATGATGTGAAGTATTAACACGCGCACCGACTTGGGGGGCGGATATCCGTCCCCTGATATCCGTCCCCCAAGTTTTCGTAAATATTGTAAAACGTCGACACGCAGCGCCGCTAAGCTTGGCGTAACTCTTTGGGGAACAATCACCCAAATTGTGTGCCATTTTTATCTCGAGTCATCTCAGGTCAGGTCAACAAGTCACGTTCAGTGATCCCACCTCCAAGCAAGTTTTTGAAAGTTTGTGGTCGTGCCAAAGTGATCGACCGAGCGGTTTGAAACTCACAGGATTCATTTAGGCCATAGCCCATAAGTACCTATAATTCGTATATCTCGAATTTGTAATATTGGTGACCGAAGGTCAATTCGATTGGTAAACTTCCATTATAAGTAAATTGAGAAAATAAAAACACGTAGAAATCCACAAAAAAACGCTTAAATTTGACCAGTTTTCAACAGGTGCCTACACCATTCTTGTGCCAAATGCAAAGATCCAAGTCACATTTTTGTTATGTGACCTCTACGAGGTCAACTCAGGTGACCCAAGAGGTTACGTGTTCTTTATTCAATAACTCTTTGCCAAATGAAGGTAGAGTAATGGAGTGTAGAGTAGAGCAATGTGCTTCGCTCGTCGAGACACGTTGATTGGTGTAAAATTTGAACTTGATCTGCCTTGACCTGAGCACAGGACATGTCAATTTGCGAATATAACCTAACTAGGTCATGATCATCCGATATACCATTCGATGTCTCGACAGAGAAACACAATGGTAAAAACGGTAAGTATCACTCTAGCATGCGTATCTCAAAAGTTATTCTCTAAAACCAATTCCGCTATTTTGAGAATATTTCACGTTCGATGGCCTTCCCTGAGCTAGCTATTGACCCGAGATCAAATCTGATGAAGCCTGAGTGACAACAAATTAAATTATCTTTCGCACTGGCGGATCCAGCCTCTCTCCGTGGGGGCATCTTTTTGTGGCAAAAAGGTACCCCATTTTCCCCCGCAGATTTGGGCCGGTCGCCTTACTTTGGTATTCGAGCTAAGAAATTCACTTTTCAAATTCACAACAAAAATCTCCGAAAAAAGTTTTCCTATTTTTGACGGTCAAAAACACAAAATTTCGAATATTCCAGATAGCCATTTTGAAGAAAATGTCATTTATTTTCTTTTGACGCTTTTATTTGCAATTTGCTTCAAAACTCTATTTTTTACGATTGTTCAAACATTTATCATTTTTCCGCCAAAAATAGCATGACATGGCGTCATTAAAACGTCATTATTTCCCACAATACTGCATCTTGGACTTTGGGTGATAAGGCGTAGAATTGATGCAGCAAAATGTACTGGAAGTTTGACGTTGATATCTATTATAGTTTTGAAATTATTGAGAAAATCCGGGAGGGGGACTGATTCTGCCCCCCCCCCCCCCCCCCCCCCTCCGCGGGGTGCGGGTTAAGTGTCACCGGGGCTGTTTGAATTGCATCAGGTGCGCTGTTTTGTCTATCATTGAAAGAAAGGGATACATACAAACTTCAAATTCAATCACTCGAGAGAAGAAAAAACTGATGTTTTCATGAAGTTTTCTCCTAACATCATTGCTTTTCACGTTCAGTGCAGGGAACGTGCGGGGGGGGCATACTTGTATTGAATGCCCCTCTAAGATTCCTGTGGAAGGGGGTATTTATCCCTGATGCCCCCCTGGATCCGCCAGTGCCAGCAATAACTACCAAGGAGAGCCTCTGCCAGACACTTACCTAATGGAATTCATTTTCCCACTTTCCAAATTTGCATAAGTAATTACGAAAGTTGTCATGCCGGGAAGCGGCGCGAAATTTTCCGGTTGGGGCTGCTTGAATGGCATCAGGTGCGCTGTTTTCTCTATCATTAAAAAAGGGAGACATACAAACTTCAAATTAAATCACTCGAGAGAAAAATACTTCCGTTTTCATGAAGTTTTCTCATAGGATCATTGTTTTTCACGTTCAGTGCAGGGAACGCGCGGGGAGGGAGGGGGTGGGGGCATACTTGTATTGAATACCCCTCTCAGATTCATGTGGAGGGGGAGGGGGGGCATTTGTCGCTGATGCCCCTTGGACCCGCCAGTGCCAGCAATTATCGCCAAGGAGAGCCTCTGCCAGACACCTACCTAATGGAATTCATTTTCCCATTTTCCAAATTTGTACAAGCTATTGCGAACATTGTGTCATGCCGCGAAATTTTCCGTTTTTGTACTGTGGATAGCTGGATTTTGACTGCTGGAAAGACGATTTTACGATAAATTGAGAACGCGCGGGGGGGGGGGGGGGCATTTGCCCCTGATGCCCCCCCCCCCCTGGATCCGCCAGTAATCATTCGGTCGTTTTTTTTTTCTCGCGCGTCGCTACCTCTTTTTGTTCTCGAGATATAGACGGGTTTTGGTAAGGACACCCATTTATGGCCTAAATTTTACCTTTGTTGACCTCTGGTGACCTCAATGATCTAAATGACCTGACCTAAAATAATGACTTAGTACATTCATTGGACCTTGTTTGTTTCGAGCTATCTAACCTGTTTCTGTTTGTCGCTATACGTTGCATGACTTTTGAAATATTGTAGGGGCGGGTATCCACCCCCCGTCGGTTCGAACTTGGTGCGGTCGGTTCGAACTTGGTCTGTGCGTGGGTTAACCATTTTAGATGCACGCACAAGGCACCTTGAAGGTCCCAGCAGCAACACAATCAATAAGAGGCAGCGCGGAACGTCTGGCCCTCAACATTTTACGTTGTCCCGATTGCTCACGTTTGTGACATATTACATTGGAAACACATAAATTCGAGGTAATTCACAGTCACTAATGTGTAGACTATGGAGTGCGGAGGGACTTTACGCGAAACGATCCGTCGTAAGTTTGGAAAGACAACTTCAGAAAATAGCAACGTATAAAACTTCCATTGAAAATGTTAAGCGCTCACGGGATTTTCAAGTAGCTTGTCTTAGTGTATGGTATGGCCACTGGCAGATCCAGCAGGGGAGGGGGGGGGGGGGGCAAGCTGACAGGTGTCCGGACACATTGGCGAATGTTATTTTGCCGAATGTCATTTTGGCGAATGCATATTGTCGAAGGACACTTTGACGACATGTCTTTTTGTCGAAATGTGAATATGCCGAAAGCAAGATGGCGAATGCCTTTTTGTCAAAATGCCTTTTTGCCGACGTGTCATTTTTTCCGAAATGTGATTTTGCCGACATGTGAAAAAGTCGAAATGTCTTTTTGCCGAATGTCATTTTGCCGACATGTGAAAAGATCGAAATGTTTTTTTCCCGAAATGTGATTTTGCCGACATGTGAAAAAGCCGAAATGTCTTTTTGCCGAATGTCATTTTGCCGACATGTGAAAAGATCGAAATGTCTTTTTGCCAAAATGTAATTTTGTCGACATGTGAAAAAGCCGAAATGTAATTTTGCCGAATGTTATTTTGTCGACGTGTGAAAAGGTCGAAATACCTTTTTGCCGAAAAGTCGAAATGCCTTTTTGCCGAATGTCATTTTGTCGACATGTGAAAAGGTCGAAATGCCTTTTTTGCCAAGCACATCCTGCTCGACTGTCCCTCCCTTGCTCCTGCGGTTTTGCACCATCCACCAGGTATTAGAGGAGGCATTAGAGGTGGCAAAAGTTCTCGGCAGGTTTTATAGCCATTCTGCTGCTTTTTGAAGGTCAATTAGCGGGGAAAAAAATACTTGGTCATCTAAATCCTCTGTATCCGAATGGGGGAGGGGCGATTGTCCCCCCCCCCCCCCCCCGCCTAGGCTGTGCCCCTGCCTTCTACCTCCAGGAGCTCCCCGGCTTCAGTTCCCGCTCAGCGGGAACCAAACATCCAATCAGATATCAGTGCGCGCGCAGTTTTTTTTTCGCGTTCGCGCCCGCATGACACCAACCTGGACGGCCGGAAGCGAGTAGCGACACGACGGGCGCAGAGTTCAGACCGTATTGAGAGCAGTGAGGAGTGAGGTTGTATCATGGAGTGGATGCATGCAGGGGCGCAGAAAGGGGGGGGGGGCAAGCCCCTGGGAGAGGCCCCCACCACAAAAAATACCCCTGGATATGAAAAACTCTACGGATTTCGGCCACTTTATTTTGTGAGGCCCCCTTTTTAACAAATTTTCTTCGTTTACTTTTGATGAGCTGGAATGGACCAGGACCCTCAGTAGGCATTGTACTGAGCGCATTACTAATTTGTATTGTTACGTACAGGAGAGAAAACATATCTTAGCTGACAACAGGTGGGGGACGGCTTTTGAGTGTGGGGCGGCTGAAATGACGAAAAATGTACCCCCATTTTGATACGTGTATTTAAGCCTTTGCAGCATTTGTTATGTGGATTTTCATGTTATAGTAGGTAGGTATGTACTTGTTAGTTAGCGCCGCGAAGCGGCGCGAAATTTTTACGGTTTTGCCTGATAAAACCCATAAATATAGGCGGTGGGCCTTGTAGCTCGGATAATAAGCTAAAAATGCTATTCATTCAATTTAGCGTTACGACGAACCGATGATGATGACTATGGCTTCGTTATGACGATGACTACCGATGTGACGCCGCGAAGCTGCGTGAAAATGTTAATTTTACGTCCTGGAAAACGAAATGTTAATATTGGAACCAGACCGTGAGTTGAGATGGCTTGGGGAGATGGTCCTGGCCTGTTCCCACTATTAGCTCTTCGGTCCAGCAAATTGGGCACCGCTGGAGCAGCTTCCGGGTCCCGATCTCCTCGTCTTTGCGTTCGCGTCGCCTTTTTCGGAACTCGGCAAACTAGCTCAACATGTAGCCTGCTTGAAACTTAAAAGTGAATATTTTATGAAGGGAATGGGCACTGGGGCCAGCAATTCCCGCCAAGGAGAGCCTCTGCCAGACCAAGGAGAGCCTGCACCAGGTGGGTCGGAGTACAGCACATAGCCGCTCATTATGACTGCGCCGACCACGGCTAGCAGGCGCTCCAACTATAACAGGCGCTCCAGGCGACGGCTAGCAACCCTTGGGCAGGCTCGAGGGCTCCGTTCACAGACTCAATGGGCCTCTGGATAAGCTCGAGAGGGCCCTGAACAGTCTCAATGGCCCCTTGGCAAGCCGAGAGGCCCCTGATCAGACTCTAATAGCCCCTGGGCAGGTTCAAGAGGCCCCTGAACAGGATCAATGGACTATTGGGAAAGCTCGAGAGGCCCCTGAACAGACTCTAATGGCTCCTAGGCAGGTTCAAGAGGCCCTTGAACAGACTGAATGGGCCCCTGGGTAAGCTCGAGAGGCCCCTGGGCAGGTTCGAGAAGCCCCTGAACAGACTCAATGGGCCCCTGGGCAAGCTCAAGAGGCCTCTGGGCAGGCTCTAATGGCCCCTGGGCAGGTTCGAGAGGCCCCTGAACAGACTCGATGGGCCTCTGGGAAAACTATAATGGCCCCTGGGCAAGAGGCCCCAAAACAGACTATAATGGGCCCCTGGCCAGGTTCAAGACCCCTGAACATACTCAATGGGCCCATGGACATGCTCGAGAGGCCACTGGGCAGGTTTGTTAGGCCGTAGGTGGGCTCAATTGGCCCCTGGACAAGTGGACATGCTCTAGAGGCCCCTAGGCCGGTTTTGGGGGCCCCTGAGTGAGCTCAATGGGCCCCAGGGCATGCTCTAAAAGTCCCTGGGCATGTTTGTACGCCCTTAAGTGGGCTCAATGGGGCCCCTGGACATGCTCGAGAGGCCCCTGGACAGTTTTTTGGGCAGATCGGTGGGCTCAATGGGCCCCTGGACGTGCCCAAGAGGCATCCTGGACCGGCTTCGAAAGCCCTTTAGTGTCTCTGAGGGCCCTTGGCATGCACCAGAGTGGCCCTTGCCTGGTTTGAGGGCTCCTCTGTGACTTTTTGAAAGCCATTTAGCTAATGCAAATGGTATCTGGGCCAATCTCGGCGGGGCCCCCTGTGACCCGTAAGGGGGGGGGGGGGCAATTGCCCCCCTTGCCTCCCCCCTGGCTGCGCCCCTGGGTGCATGGCACTAAACGACGGCGTTTGGCGCACCGTGGTTTCTTGTATACGGAAGACAAGAGGAGTTGGGACGACAAGGTGTACATGAGATGCAGCGCCCGAGTGCGTCTGAGTTGTAAAGGGCGTGGCGTGTATTGACATGTCGGCAAAAAGGCATTTCGACAAAAAGTCATTCGCCATTTTGTTTTCGGCATATCCACATGTCGTCAAAAAGACATGTCGTCAAAGTGTCCTTCGACAATATGCATTCGCCAAAATGACATTCGGCAAAATAACATTCGCCAATGTGTCCTGTAACCAGCTGACATGCCCCAAACCGCCCAAATTCGCCCAAAATTTGACATATTTTCTGATTTAATAGGACAAATTAACCCGCGCCCCGCTGTGGTATTCGGTCGAACACGCTGGGGGGGGGGGGGGCAGATTCTGCCCCTTCGTTATATTCCGAACCAATAACCGCAGCGAGACGCGCAAGGCCGTAATTGAAAGCTCTCAATGAGCCGCCTCTAACGTTTATGAGACATTTTCAAAATAAGGTCACATCTCAGGACACGGCCAGGTCAAAAGTCAAAATTAAGGTATTTTAGTTTTTGGGCCATACTTTCCATCCAAAGCCTTAGGTTGAGACTATTATCGCACAGAGTACTCTCAAAGATATAATACATCTTTAATACAAGATATAATCTCATCACACAACTTTGCAACCAGCGACACGAATTTGGAATCAGCTATACCAACTTGGAATATTTTTTTAAGCTCAAGACCTGGAACTCTTAAACAAATTGCGCCGCGGAGCGGCGCGAAAATTTAGAGTTGTATTCCCTGTACAACTGTATTCTTACTGTTGAAAGGACCAAGGTCCCTTCAGATCGTCTAGGGACCCCTCTGACCTTTTCTACGCCCTTCCGACCTGTTCAGTGACTCATCTGGGATCCGCGAAGCGAAAAGACATGATGTGGAGTGGGTGATATATATAATACAAAGAGGGCTTACTCTACAGGAAAAAATAAAATCGGATCTTTCGGGTATATTGTAGCACTCTGACGAAGGGTGTTACAATATACCCGAAAGCTCCGCTTTTAATATATTTATTGTGGAGTAAGTCCTCTTTGTATTTAATCTTCATCTGGGATCTCTACGTGCTTTGACACTTCCGGTCTCACCAGAGACTCTTCTGACCTTCCAAGAAGCCCCTCTTGTGTGTCAAGGGGCCGATTCGGCCTGTTCAGAGGTCCTTCCGACCTGGCCAGGGACTGCACTGGCTGCTTTGTCGCCCTGCACCGACATGCTCAGGGGCAGGGGCGGCGGATTGTGGGGCGCAGGGTATCCAAAATCCCCCCACCCTCAAATAAAAATCCTGGGGAGTGGAAGGGTCATGTTGCCCCCAGATTGAGCAGGATAAAATATGGGAGGGGCGGCCAAAACTACCCTTTGCCCCCCAGGATTTTCGACTGGGGGGAATTTTGGATACTCTGCCCCCGCAATCCGCCGCCCCTGCTCAGGGGCCCCTCCGGCCTGCCCAGGGGCCCCTCCAGTCAGGCTAGGAACTCATCCGGCATGTTCAAGGGGCCTTCCGACTGGCCCAGGGACCCTTTCTGTCTAGCCAGGGGCCCCTCTGACTTGCCCAGGAGCCCCTCCGATCGGCCCAGCGACTCTTCTGGTCGGCCTGCGCTGGCTGCTTTGTCGCCCTGCCGACATGCTCAAGGGGCCCTCAGACCTGCCCTGGAGCCCCTCCGTGCTGGCCAGGGGCCACTTCAGCATGTTCAGGGGCCCTTCTTACCCGCCCAGGGGTCCTTTCGGTCCGGTCAGGGGCCCCTCCGATCTGCGCAGGGGTCCTTTTAACTTTCCAGGGGCCCTCTGGTCTCTATAGGGGCCCTTTAACCTTCTAAGGGGCCCTTCCGACCTAGCAAGGGACTGCGCTGGCTGCTTTGTAGCCTTGCGACATGCTCCGAGGGCCCTCCGACCTGCCCTGGGACCCTCCGTGCTGGCTAGGGGCTCATTCGGCATGTTCAGGGGCCCTTCTGACCCACCTAGGGGCCCTTTCGGTCTGGTCAGGGCCCCTCTGACCTGCACAGGGGCCCTCTTAACTTCCAGGGGCCCTCTGGTCTGTCCCGGGGCCCTCCAACCTGCTCAGGGGCCCTTATGACCTGGCAAAGGACTGCGCTGGCCGCTTTGTCGCCGTGTCGACATGCTCAGGGGCCTCTCAACCTGCCCAGGGGCCCCTCTGTGCTGGCTAGGGGCCCATTCGACGTGTTCAGGGGGCCCATTCGACGTGCTCAGGGGGCCCTCTGACCCGCTCAGGGGCCCTTTGGGTCTGGCCAGGGGCCCCTCTGACATGCACAGGGCTCTTTTGAATGTCCAAGGGGCCCTCTGGTCTTTCAGAGGGCCCTGGTGGCCCTAAAGGGCCTCTGAAGTCCTCTAAACTCTCTAAAGACCACGCTTCGTGTAGTAAAGAGCCTATGATAACGCGCTTCGCGCGGTCTCGTCGGCCCTTTTCGGCGCGATGCGCGCGCCGCCCCCGCCGCCCTCCCCCTGGCTACGTGCCTGCCCGCATTAGGAAAAAGTGAAATTGTAAGCAAAGGTTAAGGTCACAAAAGGTCACTTTTGGCAAGAGGTCTACGAAGGTTATTTTACACGTAGAATTTGATAGTAGCAGCCATTTTCACAACCTGACACCATATATGGTCAAGGTCAAGTCACATAAGGTCAAAATTTGAAATTGATTCATCTAAATAAAAAAGGCATGTCTCTAGACCAGTTTTGCATCAGAAAAACAGTGGTGGCATGTATTTGTCTGTATCTGGTCAATAAAAGCAACAAAAAAACGTAACTTAAAAAATGACGTCATGAGTTACTTATGCTTACGGAGCCATAAGTCAATTAAGATATTGCTTTGAAATTTTTCTGGAAAGTTTTCTGGAAAATTGTATATTTGTATTTTTAGGAGTCAAAGCCCCAAACTTGCGCAAATCTGAGATAGTAGTTTTGAAGAGAATGACATTTCCTTTCTTTTGACGTTTTTCATTTACAATCTGCTTCAAAACTCGATTTTCTACGATTTGTAAAACATTTATCGTTTTTCGACCAAAAATGGCGTGACATGACGTCATTAAAACGTTATGATCTCCCAAAGTACTACATCAATTTCATTGAACTTTTGTAAAAAGACGTAGAATTAATGCAGCATAAGGTACCGTAAGTTGTACGTCGATACCTATCATAGGAGTTGGGCTGAGGGGCCGAGGCCTTCTCCCATTGGGCCGAGGGGCCCTTCGGGCCCCTCGACCCAATGGGGGGGGGGGGCACGTGTCCCCTGTTCCCCCCTGGTAGTTGACAGTTGTCTAGGTTCTTCTCAGACATATCTTCCGTTAAAAAAACAATTGTTTAGAACATTTTGATTTGGATAATTCCCCCCCAAAAAAAACACGTTTTTTTTAGTTTTTGGGGGTCAAAAACTCAAATTAAAAAAATCATGGGCATCAAATCAAAAATCCGCATGGGCTAAAGTGAGATTGTTGGCAAAGGTCAAGGGTCAGGTCACAGAAAATTCACTATGCGCAAAATATCTACGAAAGTCATGCAGCACATGTTTTATGGGTTATTTGCCACATATAATTCGATAGTGATAGTCATTTTACAAACTGAATTCCTTTACGTGAAGTTATTGTCAAGTTCAGGTCACTGAAGGTCAAAATTTGAAATTGATAAATATAAATAAAGAAGGCATGTTTACGGACCAGTTTTCTCTCAGGAGTACAGTGGTGACATTCATGTGTCTGTATCTGGGCAATGAAAAAAAAAACGCAATTTCAAAATATGGCGTCACTAGTTTAGATGTATACTTTAGATGTCATAAGTCAGTCAAAAATGGAGATATCTGTTTGAAATTTGGTATAGTAGTTGCCTATGTATAGTTCTCTGACATATCTTTTGGTTTTTGATTATTTTATAAATTTTGATTTTGTGATAATTCCCCCCCCCCAAAAAAAAACGTTTTTTGAGTTTTTGGCGATCAAAAACTAAAATAAAAAAAAACGAGATACGGTTTTTAGCCCTTGCAATTTTCTATCTTTTGGCGTTTTTCGATTTCATTTTGCTTCAAATGTGGCATTTGTACGGCCTGGCAAAGTTTCGCTGATTTTGGTGTAAAACTCGTGTGTAGTGTCACTAAATTCGTCACTAAATTCGATATAACTCGAGAAGAAAAAAATCGACGAAATGTCTTCATTTTTCACCAAAGACGTAACCATGATTTATAAGAAGGTACCCGAAGTTTGACGTTGATACCGCTATTAGTTTTTCAGCTATTGCGATAATTCATCGGGGGGGGGGGCGTTAAACGCCCCCCCCCCCCCCGTCAATGGCGGGTTAAACAAAAAACAAGGTGAACTGCTCCCTTTAACATCTTTATGTAGGTCAGGGTTGTATATCCTGGAAGGTCGGTGTGCTGCCTGCGGTGCACATTGTTGGTTCATTATAACAGTCAGGACTCAGGCTACTTTTAAATAGCACTTCACCCTTGTCTTGGATCTAGACTATCGTGCACATTAAACCGTGCTGCAACCGGCGACATCTGCATTTACTTTTCATGTCATCGACACTCGACAGGCTGATTCTGAGCTATCGTTTTATCACGTATTGAAACGCGTGTCCTCTGTTGCTTCGTGTTTGACTTTGACTGTTGTTCTGACTGTTCGCTTCGTGTGAGGGTCAAGGTAAGTGTGAGACCGGACTGTTTCAGAAGAAGTGCCACGTGATCGTGGACAATAGTCAATACTGTATGCTGCACAGCGTCATTGAACACCAGAGAAGGATAGATAAGCAGGTCAGCAAGGACGAGGGACGGGAAAACGGATGAGGTCAGTACTCAGTAGTGACGAGGGACGGACGAACAGGTCGGCAGGAACGAGGGACGGATGGACAGGTTGGCAGGAACGAGGGACGGACGAACAGGTCGGCAGGAACGAGGGACGGATGGACAGGTCGGCAGGAACGAGGGACGGACGAACAGGTCGGAGTGGACGAGGGACGGATGAACAGGTCTGCAGGAACGAGGGACGGATGAACAGATTGGAGGGGACGAGGGACGGATGAACAGGTCGGCAGGAACGAGTGACGGATGAACAGAACGGAGGGGGACGAGGTACGGACGAACAGGTTGGCAGGAACGAGGGACGGATGAACAGGTCGGAGTGGACGAGGGACGGACGAACAGGTCGGAGTGGACGAGGGACGGATGAGCAGGTCGGAGTGAACGAGGGACGGATGGACAGAACGGAGGGGACGAGGGACGGACGAACAGGTTGGCAGGAACGAGGGACGGATGAACAGGTCGGAGTGGACGAGGGACGGATGAACAGGTTGGAGGGGACGAGGGACGGATGGACAGGTCGGAGTGGACGAGGGACGGATGAACAGGTCGGAGTGGACGAGGGACGGATGGATAGGTTGGCAGGAACGAGGGACGGATGAACAGGTCGGCAGGAACGAGGGACGGATGGACAGATCGGAGTGGACGAGGGACGGATGAACAGGTCGGAGTGAACGAGGGACGGATGGACAGAACGGAGGGGACGAGGGACGGACGAACAGGTTGGCAGGAACGAGGGACGGATGAACAGGTCGGAGTGGACGAGGGACGGACGAACAGGTCGGAGTGGACGAGGGACGGATGGACAGGTCGGAGTGGACGAGGGACGGATGAACAGGTCGGAGTGGACGAGGGACGGATGGACAGGTTGGCAGGAACGAGGGACGGATGAACAGGTTGGAGTGGACGGATGGACAGGTTGGCAGGCACGAGGGACGGATGAACAGGTCGGAGTGGACGAGGGACGGATGAACAGGTTGGAGTGGACGGATGGACAGGTTGGCAGGCACGAGGGACGGATGAACAGATCGGAGTGGACGAGGGACGGATGAACAGATCGGAGTGGACGAGGGACGGATGAACAGGTTGGAGTGGACGGATGGACAGGTTGGCAGGCACGAGGGACGGATGAACAGATCGGAGTGGACGAGGGACGGATGAACAGATCGGAGTGGACGAGGGACGGATGAACAGGTCGGAGTGGACGAGGGAAGGATGCACAGGTCGGCATAAACGAGGGACGGATGGACAGGTTGGCAGGAACGAGGGACGGATGAACAGGTCGGAGTGGACGAGGGACGGATGGACAGGTTGGAGTGGACGAGGTACGGACGAACAGGTTGGCAGGAACGAGGGACGGATGAACAGGTCGGAGTGGACGAGGGACGGACGAACAGGTCGGAGTGGACGAGGGACGGATGAACAGGTCGGAGTGAACGAGGGACGGATGGACAGAACGGAGGGGACGAGGGACGGACGAACAGGTTGGCAGGAATGAGGGACGGATGAACAGGTCGGAGTGGACGAGGGACGGATGAACAGGTTGGAGGGGACGAGGGACGGATGGACAGGTCGGAGTGGACGAGGGACAGATGAACAGGTCGGAGTGGACGAGGGACGGATGGATAGGTTGGCAGGAACAAGGGACGGATGAACAGGTCGGCAGGAACGAGGGACGGATGGACAGATCGGAGTGGACGAGGGACGGATGAACAGGTCGGAGTGAACGAGGGACGGATGGACAGAACGGAGGGGACGAGGGACGGACGAACAGGTTGGCAGGAACGAGGGACGGATGAACAGGTCGGAGTGGACGAGGGACGGACGAACAGGTCGGAGTGGACGAGGGACGGATGGACAGGTCGGAGTGGACGAGGGACGGATGAACAGGTCGGAGTGGACGAGGGACGGATGGACAGGTTGGCAGGAACGAGGGACGGATGAACAGGTTGGAGTGGACGGATGGACAGGTTGGCAGGCACGAGGGACGGATGAACAGGTCGGAGTGGACGAGGGACGGATGAACAGGTTGGAGTGGACGGATGGACAGGTTGGCAGGCACGAGGGACGGATGAACGGATCGGAGTGGACGAGGGACGGATGAACAGATCGGAGTGGACGAGGGACGGATGAACAGGTTGGAGTGGACGAGGGACTGACGAACAGGTTGGAGTGGACGAGGGACGGATGGACAGGTCGGCAGGAACGAGGGACGGATGAACAGATCGGAGTAAACGAGGGACGGATGAACAGGTCGGAGTGGACGAGGGAAGGATGCACAGGTCGGCATAAACGAGGGACGGATGGACAGGTTGGCAGGAACGAGGGACGGATGAACAGGTCGGAGTGGACGAGGGACGGATGGACAGGTTGGAGTGGACGAGGGACGGACGAACAGGTTGGAGTGGACGAGGGACGGATGAACAGGTCGGAGTGGACGAGGGACGGATGAACAGGTCGGCAGGAACGAGGGACGGATGGACAGGTCGGAGTGGACGAGGGACGGATGAACAGGTCGGAGTGGACGAGGGACGGATGAACAGGTCGGAGTGGACGAGGGACGGATGAACAGGTTGGAGGGGACGAGGGACGGATGAACAGAACGGAGTGGATGAGTGACGGATGAACAGGTTGGCAGGAACGAGGGACGGATGAACAGGTCGGAGTGGACGAGGGACGGATGAACAGGTCGGAGTGGACGAGGGACGGATGAACAGGTTGGAGTGGACGAGGGACGGATGGACAGGTTGGCAGGAACGAGGGACGGATGAACAGATCGGAGTGGACGAGGGACGGATGAACAGGTCGGAGTGGACGAGGGACGGATGAACAGATCGGAGTGGATGAAGGACGGATGAACAGGTCGGAGTGGACGAGGGACGGATGAACAGATCGGAGAAGACGAGGGACGGATGCACAGGTCGGAGTGGACGAGGGACGGATGAACAGGTCGGAGTGGACGAGGGACGGACGAACAGGTTGGAGTGGACGAGGGACGGACGAACAGGTTGGAGTGGACGAGGGACGGATGGACAGGTCGGCAGGAACGAGGGACGGATAAACAGGTCGGAGTGGACGAGGGACGGTTGGACAGGTTGGAGTGGACGAGGGACGGATGAACAGGTCGGAGGGGGCGAGGGACGGACGAACAGGTTGGAGGGGACGAGGGACGGATGAACAGAACGGATGGGACGAGGGACGGATGAACAGGTCGGCAGGAACGAGGGACGGATGAACAGGTCGGAGTGGACGAGGGACGGATGAACAGGTCGGCAGGGACGAGGGACGGATGGACAGGTCGCAGTGGACGAGGGACGGATGGACAGGTCGGAGTGGACGAGGGACGGATGGACAGGTCGGAGTGGACGAGGGACGGATGAACAGATCGGAGTGGACGAGGGACGGATGGACGGGTCGGAGTGGACGAAGGACGGGTGAACAGGTCGGCAGGAACGAGGGACGGATGAACAGGTCGACATGAACGAGGGACGGATGAACAGGTCGGCAGGAACGAGGGACGGATGGACAGAACGGAGGGGACGAGGGACGGATGAACAGGTCGGAGTGGACGAGCGACGGATGAACAGGTCGGCAGGAACGAGGGACGGATGAAAAGGTCGGAGTGGACGAGGGACGGATGAACAGGTCGGCAGGGACGAGGGACGGATGAACAGGTTGGAGTGGACGAGGGACGGATGAACAGGTCGGCAGGGACGAGGGACGGATGGACAGAACGGAGTGGACGAGGGACGGATGAACAGGTCGGCAGGAACGAGGGACGGATGAAAAGGTCGGAGTGGACGAGGGACGGATGAACAGGTCGGAGTGGACGAGGGACGGACGAACAGGTCGGCAGGAACGAGGGACGGATGAACAGGTCGGAGTGGACGAGGGACGGATGAACAGGTCGGCAGGGACGAGGGACGGATGAACAGGTTGGAGTGGACGAGGGACGGATGAACAGGTCGGAGTGGACGAGGGACGTATGGACAGAACGGAGTGGACGAGGGACGGATGAACAGGTCGGCAGGAACGAGGGACGGATGAACAGGTCGGAGTGGACGAGGGACGGATGAACAGGTCGGCAGGGACGAGGGACGGATGGACAGGTCGGAGTGGACGAGGGACGGATGGACAGGTCGGAGTGGACGAGGGACGGATGAACAGATCGGAGTGGACGAGGGACGGATGAACAGGTCGGCAGGAACGAGGGACGGATGAACAGGTCGGCAGGAACGAGGGACGGATGAACAGATCGGAGTGGACGAGGGACGGATGAACAGGTCAGAGTGGACGAGGGACGGATGGACAGGTCGGAGTGGACGAGGGACGGATGAACAGGTCGGCAGGAACGAGGGACGGATGGACAGGTCGGAGTGGACGAGGGACGGATGGACAGGTCGGAGTGGACGAGGGACGGATGAACAGATCGGAGTGGACGAGGGACGGATGGACGGGTCGGAGTGGACGAAGGACGGGTGAACAGGTCGGCAGGAACGAGGGACGGATGAACAGGTCGACAGGAACGAGGGACGGATGAACAGGTCGGCAGGAACGAGGGACGGATGGACAGAACGGAGGGGACGAGGGACGGATGAACAGGTCGGAGTGGACGAGCGACGGATGAACAGGTCGGCAGGAACGAGGGACGGATGGACAGAACGGAGGGGACGAGGGACGGACGAACAGGTCGGCAGGAACGAGGGACGGATGGACAGGTTGGCAGGAACGAGGGACGGATGAACAGGTCGGCAGGGACGAGGGACGGACGAACAGGTCGGCAGGAACGAGGGACGGATGGACAGGTTGGCAGGAACGAGGGACGGATGAACAGAACGGAGGGGGCGAGGGACGGATGAACAGAACGGAGGGGACGAGGGACGGATGAACAGGTCGGAGTGGACGAGGGACGGATGAACAGAACGGAGGGGACGAGGGACGGATGAACAGGTTGGCAGGAACGAGGGACGGATGAACAGGTTGGAGTGGACGAGGGACGGATGAACAGGTCGGCAGGGACGAGGGACGGATGAACAGGTTGGAGTGGACAAGGGACGGATGAACAGGTCGGCAGGGACGAGGGACGGATGGACAGAACGGAGTGGACGAGGGACGGATGAACAGGTCGGCAGGAACGAGGGACGGATGAAAAGGTCGGAGTGGACGAGGGACGGATGAACAGGTCGGAGTGGACGAGGGACGGACGAACAGGTCGGTAGGAACGAGGGACGGATGAACAGGTCGGAGTGGACGAGGGACGGATGAACAGGTCGGCAGGGACGAGGGACGGATGAACAGGTTGGAGTGGACGAGGGACGGATGAACAGGTCGGAGTGGACGAGGGACGTATGGACAGAACGGAGTGGACGAGGGACGGATGAACAGGTCGGCAGGGACGAGGGACGGATGGACAGAACGGAGTGGACGAGGGACGGATGAACAGGTCGACAGGGACGAGGGACGGATGGACAGGTCGGCAGGAACGAGGGACGGATGAACAGGTCGGAGTGGACGAGGGACGGACGAACAGGTTGGAGTGGACGAGGGACGGATGGACAGGTCGGCAGGAACGAGGGACGGATGAACAGATCGGAGTGGACGAGGGACGGATGAATAGGTTGGAGTGGACGAGGGACGGACGAACAGGTTGGAGTGGACGAGGGACGGACGAACAGGTTGGAGTGGACGAGGGACGGATGAACAGGTCGGCAGGGACGAGGGACGGATGAACAGGTCGGAGTGGACGAGGGACACAGGTCAGAGTGGACGAGGGACGGATGAACAGGTCGGAGTGGACGAGGGATGGATGAACAGGTTGGAGTGGACGAGGGACGGATGAACAGGTCGGAGTGGACGAGGGACGGATGAACAGGTTGGAGTGGACGAGGAACGGACGAACAGTTCGGCAGGAACGAGGGACAGATGGACAGGTCGGAGTGGACGAGGGACGGACGAACAGGTCGGAGTGGACGAGGGACGGATGAACAGGTTGGAGTGGACGAGGGACGGATGAACAGGTCGGAGTGGACGAGGGACGGATGAACAGATCGGAGTGAACGAGGGACAGATGAACAGGTCGGAGTGGACGAGGGACGGATGAACAGGTCGGCAGGAACGAGGGACGGATGAACAGAACGGAGTGGACGAGGGACGGACGAACAGGTCGGCAGGGACGAGGGACAGATAAACAGGTCGGAGTGGACGAGAGGCGGATGAACAGGTCGGCAGGGACGAGGGACGGATGGACAGAACGGAGTGGACGAGGGACGGATGAACAGGTCGGAGTGGACGAGGGACGGATGCACAGGTCGGCAGGGACGAGGGACGGATGAACAGGTCGGCAGGGATGATGGACGGACGAACAGGTCGGCAGGGACGAGGGACGGATGAACAGATCGGGGTGAACGAGGGACGGATGAACAGTTCGGAGTGGACAAGGGACGAATGAACAGGTTGGAGTGGACGAGGGACGGACGAACAGGTCGGCAGGAAGCAGGGACAGATGGACAGGTCGGAGTGGACGAGGGACGGACGAACAGGTCGGAGTGGACGAGGGACGGATGAACAGGTTGGAGTGGACGAGGGACGGATGAACAGGTTGGAGTGGACGAGGGACGGATGAACAGGTTGGAGTGGACGAGGGACGGATGAACAGGTTGGAGTGGACGAGGGACGGATGGACGGGTCGACAGGAACGACGGACGGATGAACAGATCAGAGGGGGCGGACGAACATAATATTTGTATACTCGATGCTGGAATGGAATGTAAAAACACGATTCCCTGGCGGCCAGCATTATCCGACATTATAGGTACCGGCGAAACATTCAACAGCGAAACAATTGAAAGGGACATTGTCCTTGAAAGTCATTCTCGGTTCCACCATTTATTACCTTTCGAACATGTCATGTTAATATTATACACTACGTCGCAACAGCCAGTGCATTAACACAAAACATCACAAAACACGTATTCAGTCAAAGTCCACGATTCACAGAAGCTGTCATTGCCAGGCGGGAGATGAAGAGAGACAGTTCATGGAAGTCAGACCCGGCGATTCGGGATCAACACCCTCACGCAGTGTGCATACCATGAATCTTATCATTGAACTGCGTCTCGAGCTTCTCCAGTTCGGCCTCCATCTGGGCGATTTTGACTCGCGCCAGGTCAGCGTCCGGTGGCAGCTGCCCGAACTGTTTCAGCTTCAGCTGCAGCTGCTCCAGCGAGCCCCGCTTCTGCGTCAGAAACTCGAACCTCCGCAGGATCATGTCATGCGTCAGCTCGTCCGAGAACCCGTGCTGAGCCAGAATCCCTTCCTGCTTACGCACGAAGCTCTTGTACTCCAGCATCTTCTCGGAGAGGAAGCGCGACTTGGCCAGTTTCTGCTGGATGACGGCTTCATCAGCGCCCTGCTGCGCGGCCGCCTCGGTCAGCTGTCGCTCCAGCGCCGCCTCCTGCACGAGCAGCTGCTTCACATCGGCCTGCTGACTCCGCAGCCCGGCTTGTTCGCGCGCCAGCCGCGCCGCCAGCGCCTGCTGCTCGCGCTCCAGCCGGCTGTGCTCCAGCAGCAGTCCGGCTGGGCTGACACGCTCCAGTCCAAGCAGCTGTGCAGAGTGAGCCAGCGAGCTCAGCACGCGCTGCGACTCAGCCGAAAGATGGACCCGCTCCACGCCGAGTCGGCGCTGCGCCGCCTCCAGCCGGCGCTGCTCGGCGGCGTACGCGACGCGGGTGGCGCGCAGCTGCGATGACAGCCGGCGCGCGTGCTCGTCGTTGGTGTGGACCGTGCTCTGCAGCTGCTGCAGCAGGGAGAGCGTGCGCCTGTCGACCTCGTACGCCGCCACGTCTGTGGTACCGAGCGTGTCCATCAGCCACTGGTTCGTCTTGATGATCTCCTTGTTCATGGCTTCGGCGCGGCGGTGCTGTGTGATTTCAGCTGTTCTTTCACTGAGGAGTGGAGCTCGGGCAGCTTTCCCAAGAAGAACACCTGGCTGTTGGGCTGCTGCACGTACACCCGCTGGACAAAGATAACACAAACCATTGGTTATTTGGCTGAGACTAGATGAAATGTGCAGTACCTACAACACTGATATTGTTGTACTGATAATAGACAGCCACAATTGTTGATTAATCTACATCAGGCAGGGCCTTTAAGCTAAGCCAGGAACTATGATTAGATTAGATTTTTAGATCATTGAAGGCCTACAAAGTTAAGAATGAAGACAAACAAGCACTGACAATAACACAACCTTTAATTGTCTTTAATTGATTATGAACTAAATACACAAACACATAACTTATTTACTTACTGAGCCTTTCTTCAGACTTCCCAGTTCAGCATCCAAAAGTTGTAGTTCTTTCAGCTGTAAGGGAAGAAAGATCAACATGTTTCTTTTTGAAAGGCTAAGACAAATCAGTCAAGTCAGTTAGTGACATATTTGTAGTGTTTAACAGGGTGAAAACACTGATGGTGGCAGGTGGGCCAGACTAAGCTGGACTCACCAACAATGGATGATTTGAGCTTCATCCCTTACTTAGAAAATGAAGGCTGAAATTACAATTGTTTATTGGTATGCAAGAATTTGGGGTGGTTTACCCTATATTGCTCTGGTAAAGTGGCAAATTGTGTTATTTTCTAGTGAATTTAGACAGTTGCCTGCATTATAGGTATGGACCTATCTTGTTGATAATTGACTGGGGCTTCGAAGTCCAAAATGAGAAGTACTTCTACAAGATCATGCATAATATCAAATAGTTGAAAAAAGTGTGGCCCGCTTGCTCCGCAATGCGAAGGTAACCAAGTTCCCGTTGCCGTAGCCCGTTCCCGTAGCCCGTTCCCGTATCCCGTTCGTGAATCCCGTACCCCGTTCCTGAATCCCGTATCCCGTAGCCCATAGCCCGTATCCCGTAGCCCGTTCCCGTAACCCGTTCCCGTAACCCGTTCCCGTAACCCGTTCCCGTAAACCGTTCCCGTAAACCGTTCCCGTAACCCGTTCCCGAATCCCGTTCCCGTACCTTACTCGTTCCGAACATCACCAATCTCGCTTTGCAATAAAGAGTTCGGATTTGAAATATGCGTCAATTTGGTATCCACCGACGGAGGTTCGTTTTTTGCTTAGCTTGCTTTTCACTATGGCAAGATTTTGCCGACGCAAATTGCTCCGATGACTACATAGCTTGATGTAATGTTTTGTTACGCCGAATAAAATAAGGGCCGAGAGCGTCATATTAACACTGTCATTATAACCTTAATGTTTGCCAATATGAATACATTTTGGGTGGTTATTGGATAGAATTGCTTGCGCTTTGCAGCTGTATAATTTTGTATCGTTTATCACCCTCCTGTGTTGACGATATGGCGGTGTGATGAAATACATATTCTAAAATGGTCAATTTATATATTCCAGACCGATTTAAGCTAATAAATATTTAACTGAAAGCTTCGGTTTTCGTGCATAATAAAGCCGGTACTTTCGTCTGCAAAATTACGTTTGTTTCAGCTCTTCAAGTCTCATAGGTTCGGAGCACTAAATTAAATCGTGAAGCACATCATAAAACCGTGATTTACGTCTGTGTAGCCATTAATTTTGCACGCACCACGCGCCGCTCGCCAAACCACATTGCATACGCCAGCCCGTTAATTGTTCTACACGCCTGTGTTTGTTGCATGCCGATCGGACGCATAGTCTCCGATATATCAACCTGGGATTGCATCATGTTTCGCGATTTTTCGCATTTTTCACACATTTCGCTCTGGGTTGTCCACGTGTTAAACCAATGGAGAAAAAGTCGTTTTTCCAGCTCGAGCCGCGCTTTCATTATGCTCCCTAGCAAACCCGTTTCTTGACACAGCACGTTGTTGAAATGTCACCTGCATCGTGTGAAAATGTCATCCATCTTCTCGCAATAGTTTAGGCTGCACAGCTGAACAAAGAACAAAACTGCAAAATGGCCACATACATACATACATACATACACACGCACTTTACTCAAATAGTAATATAGACAAGTGTGGCCCGCTTGCTCCGCAATGCGAAGGTAACCAAGTTCCCGTATCCCGTTGCCGTAGCCTGTCCCCCGTAGCCCGTAGCCCGTAGCCCGTAGCCCGTAGCCCGTAGCCCGTAGCCCGTAGCCCGTAGCCCGTAGCCTGTAGCCCATAGCCCGTAGCCTGTTCGTGAATCCCGTATCCCGTTCCTGAATCCCGTATCCCGTTCCTGAATCCCGTATCCCGTTCCTGAATCCCGTATCCCGTATCCCGTAACCCGTTCCCCGTTCCCGTAACCCGTTCCCGTAACCCGTTCCCGTAACCCGTTCCCGTAACCCGTTCCCGTAACCCGTTCCCGTAACCCGTTCCCGTAACCCGTTCCCGTAACCCGTTCCCGTAACCCGTTCCCGTAACCCGTTCCCGTAACCCGTTCCCGTAACCCGTTCCCGTAACCCGTTCCCGTAACCCGTTCCCGAATCCCGTTCCCGTACCTTACTCGTTCCGAACATCACCAATCTCGTGTAGGCTTTACAATAAAGAGTTCGGATTTGAAATATGCGTCAATTTTGTATCCGCCGATGTAGGTTCGTGTTTTGCTTAGCTTGCTTTTCACTATGGCAAGGTTTTGCCGACGCAAATTGCTCCGATGACTAAATAGCTTGATGTAATTTGGTTAGAGCTGCTGCGAGGACCATTATTCTTATGATTAAAACCATTAGGGTTGATGACCTTAACCTCAATGTATAAAAACGTTAAATTACTGATAGACTATATTGATATTTCGGCCACAGGCCTTTGTCAAAATTACATATGAGTGAATACAATGTTTACATGAATGACCATTCATGTAAACATTGTATTCACTCATATGTAATTTTGACAAAGGCCTGTGTCCGAAATATCAATATAGTCCATCAGTAATTTAACGTTTTTATACATCGAGGTTAATTAACCCACGCACTGCAGGGGGGGGGGGGGTGATTTCCGCCCCCCCCCCCCTTTCAGGTTTTCAAAGATAGCAAAAAACGGCGGCGCGTAGCGCCGCCGAGTTTTCGCACACCTGTTAGGACATCAATTGCGCACACTTTGTAAATAAAAAATAACCAAGGGTCATCTCAGGTCAGGTCACCAGACCAGGTCAAGTGACCCCACCTCCAAAAATGTTTGCAGTTGTGCCAAAGCCAGAGTTGTTCACCGATCAGTTTGAAACTTACAGGATGAGGGCATACCTACTTACAATTCGTTTATCTCGGAATTTTGATATCGGTGACCTAAGGTCAGGTCAATTTCGTAACCTCCCCATAATAAGTCAATGGGGAAATATACAAATGCTAAGGATATGCATGATATTAGTCCAATTACTTCTGGATCATGTTATTATAGGATATTATTGATGATCCAAGTGTAAGTTTTGTTCAGTGACCCCTATTGGGTCATTTAAGGTCATGCGAGGTCACCATCACTTTGTTGTCAAAACTCCCGACCTAATGGAGATAGAGGCGTAAAAAAGACATCAAGGTGTTTGTCTCGTCAAGACACGTCTTCCCATATGCAACATGCTCTACTTGGGTCACCACTTGACCTTGACCTGAGGTCATTTTTTAAGTTAACTAACAAGATCACCATGTATATAATTCAAAGCGCCTTGACAAGATAAACACAATGACGTAAACAGTTCTCCGTTATCTTTATTGCATAAAAAGTTAATAGCGAAAAACGATTTAGCAAAAAACGTCATTTTTTTCTTTTTTGACCTCTGGAGCCTCAAATATTGACCTGATATCAAATTTGAGTACACCTTAGCGATTGCAAATTTCACTGGCTGACGTTTGCTGTTTTCCGTTTGTTTCTAACTAGCATCGTTTTTGAGTTATATGGGAATTTATGGAGCGATGTCCTAAAACAGGAAAAACTGGCAAATTTGACCTTTGATGACCTCTGGTGACCTCAATTTTGACCTGACCTAAAACAATAGTGAAATACTTTCGATAGAACATATATCAAGCAATCAAATGCCGTTTTCCGCTTCTCGCTACGTAGCGCAGTTTTCGAGATCTCAGGGGGGGGGGGGCGGAAATCAACCCCCCTGCAGTTCGTGTTCGGCGCAAAGCCTCTGCAGTGCGCGGGTTGTCTTCAACCCTAATGGTTTTAATCAGCTTGATGTAATGTTGTATTACGCCGAATAAAATAAGGGCCGAGAGCGTTATATTAACACTGTCATTATAACTTTAATGTTTGCCAATATGAATAAAGTTTGGGTGGTTATTGGACAGAATTGATTGCGCTTTGCAGCTGTATATTTTTGTATCGTTTATCACCCTCCTGTGTTGACGATATGGCGGTGTGATTAAATACATATTCTAAAATGGTCACTATATCTTCCAGGCCGATTTAAGCTATTAAATATTTAACAGAAAGCTTCGGTTTTCATGCATAATAAAGCCGGTACCTTCGTCTGCAAAATTACGTTTGTTTCAGCTCTTCAAGTCTCATAGGATCGGAGCACTAAATTAAATCGTGAAGGACGACATAAAAGCGTGATTTAAGTTTGTGAAGCAATTAACTTTGCACGCGCCACGCACCGCTCGCCGAACCACATTGCATACGCCAGCCCGTTAATTGTTCTACACGCTTGTGTTTGTCGCATGCCGATCGGATGCATAGTCTCCGAGATATAGACCTGGGATTGCAGCGTGTTTCGCAATTTTTCGCATTTTTCACACATTTCGCTCTGGGTTTTCCACGTGTTAAACCAATGGAGAAAAGGTCGTTTTTGCAGCTCGCGCCACGCGCTCATTATGCACCCTAGCGAGCCCGTTTCTTGACACAGCACGTCGTTGAAATGTCACCTGGATCGTGTGAAAAATTTCATCCATCTTCTCGCAATAGTTTAGGCTGCACAGCTGAGCAAGGAACACAACTGCAAAATGGCCACATACATACATACATACACACACACCTTACTCAAATAGTCATATAGATTGTCTTAAGCTCAGGCTCCACTGTGCACTTTTACGTGATGCGTTTTTTAGATTTATCGTTTTATCGTGTCGCTTTTATATTTGTTTCACTTTCTAGCTTTTTCGCTTTCTAGCTTTTGCACTTTATCGCTTCCTCAAGCTGTTTGTTTCACATGTGTCACGTGATTCATGTGTCACGTGATTCACGTGACACATGTTTCACGTGACACACTTCGTTAGGAAACTTCCGAGACGGGTGGAACTGCGACATAATCGGATTATCACAATATTTTTGTTTCGCCGCGATATTGTGGTCCAAGATAAAGTTATCTTCCATCAAACCCCCACTACATTGTAATTTTGACCTATTTGCTCACCCTTCCTCAACTATACTGCTTATTTCCCACGCCGGTACCTGTCGCAACGGTGGCCGAGAGGTTATAGGCGCTGATCAAAATGGTATAATTATCCGAAGATTATCCAAAGAAGATTACGGGTTCCAAGCCCTGTCAGGCGGCTTTTTCGCCGTATCACATTTTTCTCTAATAAAAGACGAGGCGAAGCACAAACGGATGTAATTTCACAGGAAAAACTTGCATACAAAACGTCAACAATCGTTGTTCCGCTGCGCACAAAGCTTAATTGAATAGGTATGCATCAATATATGATCATGGTAAATACCTGTTGTGTGTACGAGAGAGCTCGGTTAGATTCCAACAATCATACGAATATGTAGGTATGCATCGTAAGCGAGTCAAAGCGACTCCACTGATGATTAATTAAACCGCGGGCTTCAATTTGTTCCTTCACAAGCAACCTCTTGCCTCTCCACTGTCCAGAGCTCATTGCATGGATATTAGGCAAACACAGACCACTTAAATTCCCTAGCTTCCTCCCACTTGTGACTTGAACTCCTAACATTCATGAAATCAAGTTGAAGCCGCTTGAAACACACACAAGTTGAGACCGCTTGACACTGCCACAACAGAAACAACCGCCCGACACACGCAAAGATGGCCATCGGAATGTTTTGTTTACATTACACAACGACGAGTGAAGAAGCTCAGCTTTCTTTTCAAACGCAAGGTGGCAGTAGTTTAAATACGGCAAATCGCTGCTTTGCAAATATTCGCTTGAAACACAGCCACAAATCACTTGCAAGGTGGCATGATGAGCACAGCCAACTTCAAAAGTGCAAAAACTTTCAACTGATCAAACATTTTCTCGTTTTTATCTTTCTCATTTTTTCGTTTTTGCGTGTTGATTAGACGTTTTCTGGTTACACTTTTTCACTTTTCCGTTTCGATTTTGAGGTTTACCGTACCGATTACGCACTTTTCCATTGATTCACTTTGTCATTTCGTTCAGTGGAGCCTGCACTGTATATTAACACGTAGTCAACATTTTTATGAACGTGAGAAAACGCAAAGTCGACCTGATAAAACGTAAAAGCGAAGCGATAAATTGCAAAAGCGCGCAGTGGAGCCCGGCAGTTAGGCATGCTCTGTCAGGGTAATTTACAATTCACAATGCCATATTCCATCATTAGACACAAAAATAAAGGAAACCACAAAAATAAAATAAAATTAACAATCTAAGTAAACAGATGAAGAGGTAAATTTCTTTCTAAGATAATGATAACATGCTTTCAAGTTACCTCTTGAAAACATAAATGGCTAGCAGGTCAACAGAAGAACAGGGGAATGGGTGAGTATGTTTAGAGATATGAGGCATATAGGTACCAAAATATTCGGCGTCCATGTTGTAGCCTGGACACCATTTAAATGATGCATTTTTTTCGGGAATTTCCAAAGGAGAAATTCGGGTATGTTATACCATATAATAAATTAATTTGACCACTTATTAGGGAAGATTAATGATTACTTTTCAGAAAAGATGTTAGTTTTAGGTAAATATGCCTCAGCCATCCCGACGAGAGGCATTTATTTCTTACCTGTATTAGACATATTTCAGTCAGACACCTTGTATGACCAACAAACAACCCTCATTTAATAAATATAAGACTCAAAGGGAAAATAAGCATTCAATGCCTGGGGGGATGAATCAGGCTATCCGATCCTGCATTCAGAATCTGACATTTAAAGGAAATAGTTCACCTTCAACATGGGATTTTGAACTGAAATAGCAGTTTTGTAGCCCGTGTTGAGAAATCCTTATCTGCAACTTTTCTTGGCTGAGAAGACTCACCAGCCGAAGATATTTGACTTTGTGGCGAAGGAATGCGGCGCATATATGATATACCGTACCGTCTGAGAGTGCCAGCACTGGTCTGAGCATGCGCAGACCAATAACGCACACCATAACATTAATAATGTACGACCTTCTGTCCTGAATTGGCGCGATGTAGGACCATTTTTGAAAAGAAAAAAAGAAACTGTATTACAAAATATAATAAAATCGTGTTCTGAAAAATTTCCGAAAGTGAACTATTTCCTTTAAAGGGAAGGGAGTGTGCCTACTGTTTTGGAATGTCAAACATATTTTTCATACGGTAAGTAGCTGTTGGTTTGATTGTTGGTTATGATGAAATTCACATCTGGAGCCCCTTTAGTTGAATTTTCACTTATATTGTTGTTTTTTTATTTTTGTTTCGATATCTATAAAACGATCGCCACTATGGTGATGTTATGTACACGGCGCACATAAGACAATACAATTACGGTCACATCATGCAAGATAGAAAGACGAGTTTTGCACAGCACGTTCTTGCCACTGTAAACTTTATTATGTGCAAGTTTCGTAGCTTAAATTGATATCTTCTTCAAAAAATGGCCATCGGCCATCATCGAAAAACATGATGGCCGTCCAGTTTCTGTTCGGCTGCTGCTATCAGCGTGCACGAGCTGTTTTGTTGAATTGCTATTGGCCGGGGCTAACAATATGCTAGCAGTTTAATCGATAGTTTCAGTGCTTATAGTAGCGGAAGCCCTCTGGAGTCTACCCGATAACTTTTTGCTCCCTAGCAAATTCCTGGAGTCTTTGAATATCTCAGCAACTAGGGTGAATCTGGAGAAATGATGTAATGGTTCAATTCAGAAAATTGTGTTCTATAGACCAGTGCCAATAACCCCAACTAAGCGATGTGAGTAGGCACACTCCCTTTAACTTGCGTTAACCCTATTCCCTGCGGGCGGCCAGAATTACGTTAACCTGCGGGGGGAGCAGATTCTGCCCCCCCCCCCCCCCCCCCCAAGAGATCTCGAGAACCACTCGGTCGATTTCGATAGGGAAAACGCCACTCGATTCGTCATGACAAGATCTCTCTTTTTGGATCCCGAAATTTTTGTTTTGTTCAAAAATGGGGAGCCAGGGGGCAAAAAATACATTTATTTTTTTAAAGGTCATTGCGGCGATGTGGCTCGACCGATTTTCATGCCCTAAACGTTTTTGAGCTTGAAATGTACTGATCTTTAATATATCAAAAGACAAAATAAAAAATCATAGGCGTATTCAGGGAACGTAAAATGGGGGAATTTCCTGAAGAAATATGTGCTGTTCGTGATTGTTTGGGACATGAACGTCACATGTGGGCATTATATCCTGTAATTTGTTAAATTTAATATATTGCGCATAGGTGGATCCAGGAAAAAAAAGATGGGGCACCATGCACGTAACGCTTTTATCATCTTTCTAATTTGAAGCTGGACCTAATTTGAGGATGGGTATCGCCTCCCATTTTTTGTATATCCTGAGTGCGCCTCTGCCCCAAAATTATGTACAATCCCAGTATCTATGATGCATATTGCATTGCAATTGTTCTGACGCATTTATTGCACTGCAAACCACGAAGGAAGTATGCGCTGCAAAACCACATTCGTAACACCCTCCCAAAAACAGGAGCCTGGAACCGCCTCTGCTGGACCGATTTGTTCAAAATTTTGACACAATACGCGCCATTCAATTTTTAGAAAAGTCACAAAGTTTCAGGACGCTAAGCCTAACGGTTTAGAAGCGGGAAGTGAAAAACCACCGGAAGGGGCAGAATCTGCCCCCGCAGGGAATAGGGTTAATCTGTGAGAAATCCCCGCGTTTACCTGGAAATTTCATCATTAGCCTGGTCAACTTCATCCCAATTTCATCCCAATTCATCCTGTATCTGGGCTCTTGTCTTCACCTGATGTGTGTAAATGTGTAGACATAATACAATTCTGTTTTTTTTTTTAGGAAAATATATATATATATATATATACAATCTTAAGCAATAATTAGCGATAATTCCTTTCTTTTCTGAGTAATGTTTTATGGTATTCCTGATAAGGCCAGATGAGGCAAAGAAGCTGTTCATGTGACGTTTCTTGCGCTAAGAAAATTGTTGCCCAGGCTCACAGCGTGTTTGTCACAACAGTCACAACAGGTTGGGCACGTCTTCATTCCTATTTCTTAGATATTTAAATGCCTGTACCTTAGTCTTGTGTTGAAAATATGCAAGCCATAAAAACAAATTGCTTATGCTTGCATACTGGTATACTGGGTATGCAGTATGCAAGCATAAGCATTATTCGTATTCCAGAATAGTGGTGAGAATTTCAATTGATCAATATTTATTTACTTCACTGATATTTGTATTGTGTTGGCGGAATATAACACAAATAAGCTTATATTTTGTACTATAGTTGAAAGTCATTTCCTACAGTCAAGGATGACAAATGGTCCCAAGGATGACAAATCAGACCTTTTCATTACCGGTGATTTTCCAGGTAATATTTCCAAAAATTTCACACTGGCCACCTACAGGCGCAACCGGCTCATACCCGAGACACAGTAGTGATATGCACTGACTCTCAGGCGGCACTCAGAAGACTGCAGCGAGGACCGCCGGCCCAGTCTGCACCACTGGCGGTCTCCATCTGGAATCTCCTGCTAGATCTGTCGTCGGCGGGTCCCGTCTAGTGGTGCCAGTTTCAGAAAATATTTGTCCAATGTCCGACCGATGTCCAAAACCATGGTCTGCTGTCCGTCCGAAACTTGCGAAAATCAATGTTTGTCCGAAATTTGTCCGAAAGCAGAAAAGTGTTTGATATGGAAATGAATTACCTGTGGCACACTTTCTTTTTTAATAAAAACAAAAACTAACAAGTGATTTACGCGACAAATCATCCTTGGGCATTGGATGTCCGAAAATATCAGAAGAAATATGTTTATGTCCGTCCGAAAACCGAATCGGTCTTCGGACAAATTCGGAATTCCGAAAATTATTGTACCGATTGGCACCACTAGTCCCGTCCCACTGTGGCCTGCCAGGGAATGAGCGCGGACGATCTCGCCAAGAACGCGACAGCTCTCCCCCAGGCTGACGTCCCAGTAGACGTCGCGACCGTGCACCGAGCGGCGGCGTGAGCGGCGCGCTCCCGCGCCATCGGCGAGTGGCCTGCGGGATGGTACCGCATGCCGATGAATGGCTTCCCGGACCAAAGTTCGTAAACAAAAGGTTCGTAACGGAAAAAGTTCGTAATCAAAGGTTCGTATGCAAAGGTTCGTATCGGATAAGGTTCGTATGGGATAAAGTTCGTAACGGCTAAAGTTCGTAATGGAAAAGGTTTGTATCGGATAAAGTTCGTATTCAAAAAGTGTGTAACGGATAAAGTTCGTATGCAAAAGGTTCGTATGCAAAAGGTTCGTATGCTGAAGTTCACAAAGGAAAAAGTTCGTAAGCAAATGTTCGTATGCAAAGATTCGTATCGGATAAGGTTGCGAACCTTTGCTTACGAAGTTTTTCCGTTACGAACCTTATGTTTACGAACTTTTGTCCGGGTACCGTTACCCTTCCGAACGGAGAGAGATAGAGAGACACCGTAAACAGTAACGACTTTTTGAATACGAAATATATCCGATACGAACCTATTGTCCTTACGACAGGCAACACGTTACTGTTTACGGTGTCTCTCCATCTCTCTCCGTTCGGAAGGGTAACGGTAACCGGACACAAGTTCGTAAACATAAGGTTCGTAAACATAAGGTTCGTAAACATAAGGTTCGTAAACATAAGGTTCGTAAACATAAGGTTCGTAAACATAAGGTTCGTAAACATAAGGTTCGTAAACATAAGGTTCGTAAACATAAGGTTCGTAAACATAAGGTTCGTAAACATAAGGTTCGTAAACATAAGGTTCGTAAACATAAGGTTCGTAAACATAAGGTTCGTAAACATAACGTTCGTAAACATAAGTTTCGTAATGGGAAAACTTCGTGAGCAAAGGTTCGGAACCTTATCCGATACGAGCCTTTGCTTACGAACTTTTTCCATTACGAACTTTATCCCATACGAACCTTATCCGATACGAACCTTTGCATACGAACCATTGCCTACGAACTTTTTCCGTTACGAACCTTATGTTTACGAACTTTTCTCCGGTTACCGATGGATGGATGGCTCCCCGCCGCAGCAGGTTCGAGGCCATCGATGTACACTGGCTCCACGCGGGGCATTGGTCCGTGTCCGCCCAATACCTCCACCGCATCGGCCGTCGTCCCTCGCCGAGGTGTGCCCAGTGCAGCGACCTACGCTGCCAGGCGGGCTGGTGCCGCACCCGCGGGGAGGAAGCGGACACCCCGAACCATGTCCTGCTGCGATGCGCGGCGCTGATGGCGGCGGGTCAGCGCATCTTCGGGACCCTGTTCCCGTCTCCAAACGATGTCAAGCAAGACGACGCAGTGGTGGTCCTGGCGGAGGCCATATATACCTCCAGAGTCGTCTATGACTACGGCTCGCTCCGCGAGCCCGGAGGGAGCGACAACAACAACAGCAGATGAAGCAGAGTCGCTGGGCGAGGATATTGCAGTCGTGATGCGGCCATATTCGAAGTGCTGCAGCGACATGCCAGACAGTTTCCAATTATTATAGGTGTGGGTATGTAAGGCGCTGTCTTCCCTATGAGCATTGTTCACGATGCCTGCTGACGGGCTGACTGCTGCTGCCTGCTGCTGTCAAAACGTATCGACCAATCAGCGTGGACCAGTGGGAGAATGGGATGTGGGGAGGGGTACGGTGTATGACGTCATAGCTCTGCTGCCTCCTGTTGTCGCTGCTGCCGGAAAATCGGGTCAGCCGGGCAGCAGATAACACAAATTGGCGCACGCGGCAATTTCCAAACGTAAAGCGTCGATAAACAGCCAACGATCTCCAAGCCAAAAGCTACAAGAAGCGAGGATAGATATGGAGTAAGTGCGATAATTTTAGTTTACTGTTTATGTTGGTACCATAAGCCAGGCTTTCCTTTGTAAAAATATATCGTAGCAAGTACCCCAGATATGTATCGTGAATCGACAGCATTTGTGTTAAAATAGAATCGCCGGCGATGACGTAGGTTGGTGTTTGCTGCCGTTTTGGGCAGCCGTGGGCAGCCCGTCAGCAGGAGGTCGTGAACAAGGCAGGAGGTCGTGAACAGCACTTTTTGAATACGAAATATATCCGATACGAACCTATTGTCCTTACGACAGGCAACACGTTACTGTTTACGGTGTCTCTCCATCTCTCTCCGTTCGGAAGGGTAACGGTAACCGGACACAAGTTCGTAAACATAAGGTTCGTAAACATAAGGTTCGTAAACATAAGGTTCGTAAACATAAGGTTCGTAAACATAAGGTTCGTAAACATAAGGTTCGTAAACATAAGGTTCGTAAACATAAGGTTCGTAAACATAAGGTTCGTAAACATAAGGTTCGTAAACATAAGGTTCGTAAACATAAGGTTCGTAAATATATTTCGTATTCAAATGCTGTCGATTCTCCGGGTCACCTCACTGGCAACGTTCAGTGTGTTGTATGCAGACTTGTCAACGATTCAATGTGAATCGACTACTTTTGATTGAATCATTCTTATTTCAAATGAATGACTCATGAATCGATTCACCTCATGTGCAAACCTGTTGTGAGTCACTGATTGAATCATTCATACAGAGAAAATAGGCTGATTGAATCATTCATTGCTCAAAGAATCATTCTTTTTTGGTCGAACAGCATAAACTGTCCACAAAATGTGCCAGCGGCCCAGCATTCATCTGTGCCCTGTGGACAAACCAGGCACTTAATGGCCAATTATATGAGCTCTATGTCCTGAGCTGTAGCCTGTAATTCATCTATGTGTAAAGAAAGTGAGGCTTTGTGTCCAACTCCAGTGGGCACAAAGCCACTGTTCAATCAGCCCTAACTAGGTGAATACCTTGGAACTGGTAGGGTTAGGGGTAGGTACCTACATACTTAGAAAAGGTAACTAACTCAGACCTTGGCTCGTAAACCACACAGTACACACATACCTTTTTCAATTTATCAAAAGGTACCCACCTTTTCCTAATTTCTAGGCTATACCATATCAAAAACTAGATCATAAATAAACATTTGCATGACCTCCGCATGTCCCAAATATCACTGTCGCATCTGCACCGCTTTATTCCACATCATGCTTTATAAAAAATATTACCTAATGCAAAATCAAAATAAATTTTATATTCGCTTAAAAAAAGTGAAACGTAAAGTCATTAATGCTTTTGGAACTTGGAATTTGCAATTATAATAAATATTATAAATATCATTTTATAATCCAAAAAAAAAAACATGTGTGTTCAATTGGCTCACATTCACATTCACATTCAGAAATATATTCGCGGACTATTTGGATTGGCTTCAAAATTGGTACACATATAGATCACAACCTAGTGATCATTCTGGTAAAATCTTAGAGTCGCACATTTAAAATCAAAGGAGTTAGAGCAGGTCAGATATGTTTAAGGTCAAACAGCAGACTATTCTGATGTGCATGCAAATTGGCACACAGGTAGAGCATGACCTCCCATCACGCTCATGTAATCTTAGAGTCGCACATTCCAAATCAAAGGAGTTAGACAAAGGAGTCGACACTTCCCTTTAATGTTGAGTGAGTGATTGAATCAAGATTAAATCATTCATTATGGTAATAATGAGTGATTGAATCATGATTGAATCATTCATTATGGTAATGTTGAGTGATTGAATCATGATTGAATCATTCATTATGGTAATGTTGAGTGATTGAATCATGATTGAATCATTCATTATGGTAATGTTGAGTGATTGAATCATGATTGAATCATTCATTATGGTCCGTGAATCACTGTGAATCGATTCATGACAAATATGAATCATTGACAAGTCTGGTTGTGTGATTAAAACGGAACTGTTTGGCACACTGGCAAACTGTTGTACACCAACGACCTGAGTGCTGGTATTTTTAGCCATTTATGCTGAGAACAGACCTCAACATAACTGCGTGGCGTCCATCATATTCCCATGGCCAGTTACACTCCTGAGAAGGCCATACTATCAAGACTCTGGTGAAGACTCTGGTGACTGGGAAGCTACCCGTAGACTGGAAGCAAGCCAAAATCACACCAATTTTCAAGAAAGGGTCCAGGAAGAAGCCATGTAATTACCGCCCTGTCAGTTTAACCAGTCAGCCCTGCAAAGTATTAGAGCGCATGATAAGGAAGCACATTTCCCATCACCTTGAAAAGTATGCCTTGATCTCAAAACACCAACATGGGTTCATGAAAAGAAAATCGTGTCAGACTAACTTACTTGAGGCTCTTGAGGATTGGACAAGATCACTAGATGAGGGACATGCACTAGACGTTGCCTATTTAGACTACCAGAAAGCGTTTGACACCGTGCCACACAGAAGATTAGAAAGGAAGCTTAGTGCATATGGAATACGAGGCCAAGTTCTTAGTTGGGTCTGTGACTTCTTGCGGGACCGCTGCCAGCAGGTTGCAATAGGGAACAGCCTCTCAAGCATAGAGAAAGTCAACAGTGGGGTCCCCCAGGGTTCTGTGTTGGGACCAACACTATTCCTCATATATGTGAATGAACTTCCATCATTGGTAAACAGCAACATGATAATGTTTGCAGACGACTCAAAATTGTACCGTGCGATTCAAAACGATAGTGATACCCAGGCTCTACAAGACGACCTTGGCACACTGGACAATTGGTCCAGGGAGTGGCTCCTCAAATTTAACGTTTCCAAATGCAAGATTATGCACTGTGGGTTATCAAATACACATAGAGAATACCACATGAAGCAAGCTAACGACAAGATAGTACTGAAGGAAACAACACTTGAACGTGATCTCGGGGTTAATGTGTCAAATACACTAAAGCCAACCCAGCACTGCCAGCTGGCAGCGAACAAGGCAATGTCCTCCCTGAGACTCCTAAGAATGGCCTTCAGCAGCCTAAACAAGTCCAACTTCAAGATATTGTATATAACTTATGTACGCCCTCACCTAGATTACTGCCTGTCAGCCGTCGGACCATTTATGGTACAAGATTTCAGAGCCCTAGAAAAAGTGCAACGCCGAGCAACTAAACTTGTGCAGGAGATTAGGCACCTACCATATCAGGAACGCCTGAGAAGACTTAATATCCCAAGTATGGAAGATCGAGTCAAGCGAGGTGACCTAATCGAGACGTATAAAATTTTGACTGGAAAAGTTGCTGTTGATCCCGACCACTTTTTCGAAAAGAACCAAGACGACAGAACCCGAGGACACCATCTCAAGCTCAAGAAGAGAAGATCAACCAACCAATTACGAGCCAAGTTCTTTGCCAACAGGGTAGTGACACCCTGGAATGAGCTACCAGAAGAGGTTGTGTCAGCAATATCCACCATCAGCTTCAAAAACCAGCTTGACCGACATCTGGCTACAATGGAATAACCTTCACTGATCATGACTATCCTATGATATGCCAAGATGTGGGCATTGAATAGACCCTGTCTAAACCCAGCCCACAACCTAAACCTAAACCTAAACCTAAGAGCAGTCAGATACACTGATTCCAACATGGCAATGCCAAGTAAAATTGCAAAATATGGTACAGTTACAAATCACGACACACTTCGTTCTCAGAGATCATGCACTGTGATCGCAAACCATCCAAGCAAAAGAGCACCATATGCCGGCGCGTTGATCTCATTACAGACTTGTGCTTGATTCCGCTTCAGCAGAATTGATTCCGATTCCATGCCAAGCCAGATGGGTCTGATTCTGATTCCAATAGATATTTTACTAGGTAAATCGATTCGGAATCCGATTCCAGGGCACCTACAAAGCTTGATTCCGAATCCGATTCCATTGATTCCACTCTGTATCAAAAATGTCCAATCATATCTATATTTTGTACAAATAACATGAATGTCATGAAGAGTAATATTAAATATATTATACAGGTATATTTAATATGCCTATTTTGTTATATAACTTCAAAAACAAACATGAATTTATTGAGAGAAAAAACTAGCCTGTGCTGCAAAATCATGACAGTTCAGAAACATCAAAGTTTAACAAAGGTTCAAAACAATATGATATTTAGACATACCTGGCTATGATTATGATGCATGGACAATTGGAAATATTGCAAGCTGCTATTTTCCAATATGATACACAAAGAAATCACTGTCTTGAAGGATATCATAATATTATGGAATGTAACAAAAACATAAAACTGACATCAGCGAACATCATTTATGTCTCCACCTAAATAAGTCAAATTACTGACCATGTTTATTGACCCTCATTAGTAAAAAAAAATTGCCTAGCTTTGTTTTATGTAATATGTATGCATGCTCAAATAAACAAATTGCCTTCAGAAAAGCTTAAATTCATGGCCAGTGTTTTTACAAAAATAACAGAATCACTTGAAATTGCCATTGATTCTGAATCCGATTCCATCATATTCTAAAAATGATTGACTCCCCTGATTCCGATTCCACCCAGATGCCAATGGAATCAAATCCGATTCTGATTCCCGTAAAAACGGAATCCCTGATCCAACATTTCTGTACATTCGGTCATTTATGCTGGATGCTGCACCAAAATGTCAGTGCAATCAGTGATTTACGCTGGACGCTGCACAGAAATTTTGCTGCAATCTGTGATTTACGCTGGGCCGAAATGTCAGCGCAATCAGCAAGTTACGCTGGACATGTTGACGATAACATGGATCTTTTTCAAGGTTCATATAGATAAGGTTGGCCATTTAGCCATGTGATCAAAATGGGCACCAAAGTAGAGGATCTAAACCAAAGAAGAACATCTCAAGGCAAGTAGCACACCTATGCACATTGCACACTACATGCCCATAACTGAGATGAAATACATTAACATATGTTAAGCTTTTCTGATTAGGCCAAGTAAAATTGCCTAATCAGAGCAGTCAGCAGTCAGTTCTCAGCATAGATGGATAAGACTTACTTGATATGGAATATAGGCAACATTTTAAAACAAAGTGGTTATCCCATCAAAATAGTGCAAAAATACATCACAAAGAAGCATAACCATGCCAGGAAACCCAGCGATGTCAAAATCGGACAAGAACCACGAAACCACAAGTAGCTCCCAAAAAGCTGGAGTGTTTGCAGCAGTTGGCAGCTAGCACTATCAACTGGGGTTGTTGCAGCAGTTGGCTGCCAGGGACCGCTAGTGAGCCAGGGTGTTATGTTGCAAGCAAATAGTACTGCTAAATATTTATTTATTTAGAAATAAATAAATAAATACACATTTAGCATTAAATATTTAACTGGTACCATTTGCTTGCAACATCATCACACCCTGGCTCACTAGACTAGTGGTCCCTGGCGGCCAACTGCTGCAACAGCCAACTGCTCCAGTTGATAGTGCTAGCCCAGTTGGCCACCAGGGATCGCTAGTGAGCCAGAGTGTTATGACAGTGCAAGCAAATAGTACCAGTTAACGCTAAATATTTATTTATTTATAAATAAATAAAAATACATATTTAGCATGGTACTGGTACCATTTGCTTGCAACGTCATAACACCCTGGCTCACTAGCGGTCCCTGGCAGCCAACTGCTGCAAAAACTGCAGCTTTTAGTGCGAGCCAGTTTAGGCTGTGTGATCAGTGGTGCCAGATTAAGGATTGAGATGTTAACTATAATAATTTGTATTCAATATCAATCAAGCATTTTATTTTTGACTGTTTGGCTAAACTGTATTCAATATCAATCAAGCATTTTATTTTTGACTGTTTGGCTAAACCTCAGTCCAGTCCAACTCTTACCAGGACAAAAGTGACCCAGTGACCAAAAGAAAAGTGACTGTATTCATTTGAATATTGCGTTCTTATCAGCTATAGTGTTGCTAAACTTTCTTGATAATGACCTCAAAGTGAAGGTCAAAAATTCAAATATGAATATAAACCTGATTAGTAACTGATAAGTCTATAATTTAACATGAAATACATTATTTCATAAATTCACCATTTTAGTCCAAGAAAATATTTTAAAATCCATAACCGATTGTATTTAGATAAAATTAAGAAGACTTATCAAACAGCATGTCATGTGAACAATAAAATATTATATTCTTGAAATATTTGGATTATTTACTTGCGCCAGTTTTGTCACAGCTAGAGTTGAGGCTCCCAGCTTCCCATACAGTCGCAAAAAAAAAATATATGACGGGCATAATATATATTGTTTGGACTCAATAGATAGCTCATCTTATTCTTCTTAGCGTGAAATATAACTAATTTGGAATCCCAGCATGAAAATAATGCAAATATGCTTAGTTCCGCGACCATAAAAATTCGTCGTAGCCGTTACGTGTTAAACTAAAAGAAGAAAACATTGTAAACATCTCAGGCCGAAATGCAGTCACGTGATCTTGACCTGGACTTTTTCCAGTCTGGAACCTAAATAAGCAACCACCTACATACCTTCTTGTTACCTGCGCTGTCACTAGCCCGATCGGTGCCTGGAGCAGCACTAGCAATCTTCTTCATAAGGCCAATAGGAATGAACAGTTGTTAAAAGCAAGCTAAGATTATTTCGAAAGCTAGGAGTAAACAATGGGTCTGTTCTATTGGCTCACGGTAAACAAAATGCATTGGCTCCTCGAACCTTCAATACACCCTGCCTCGAACCTCTTCAAAGCAAAAGCGGCTAGCACCCAGGGTGATACAAGGCCCTATAACAACGGGTGATAGAGGACGGGTGGAACGGATTTTAGTATGATTTATTTAGGATAATACTAGAAAAGTACTAGATTCACTACTAAATACTAGTTTTTTTAGTTCCATCTAAAAATGTGGTAGCTTTACCGAGGAGCGAAAGCCGCGCAGGTATTACGAAAGCTCTTAGAGTAAACGAAACGAGCGAAATGCAATGTAGATTATTCATATTTGTCGCTAGATTCTGTAGACTGTAGGTACGTAAGACTCTGTAAAGTTTTTAACTGTTAAAGGGAAATAATGACCTTTTTCCACAAAAATGGAGTTAGCACTTGAAATCGCCAGACGAGACCAAAATATATTGTAAATTCATCACATTTTGCATGAAAACTTTCCTACCGAAAGATATTTCAAGTTAAAGTTGATAAGCGTTCCACACTTTTAACGACCGGTACTTGCAAGTACTTTTGGTCATCAAACTGCGGGCTTTTCCCGTATTGTTTGTTTACGTAATGGAGTGGAAAATATATTGTGCGTTCTGCTTGTTGTGATTATATGCCCGGCGATCTTCTAAGACTAACAGCGATTGGAAAAAGTGGCAATAAAATCGGAAGCTCATCGATGCACATCAACGGCGGCATAGTTAGTGGTTGCGACCCTCGATTTTTGCAAATAAATCATTTGTTTTCAACATTAGGAGTATTGTATAATTTGTCTGTGGCTGTATATAACACTATGCTTTATATTATCATGAAAAATAAACAAAAAATCCCCCAAAAAACTAACAAACAATAACACAAAACTGGCAATTAAATCCGAAGCTCATCGATGCACATCGACGGCGACCTATTTAGCATCGGCGATTTGTTTACAAAGCATTGTCATGCTTCTCGGCGCACTTAACCATTGTGGCGAGTTGTTGCTAGTAGCGCTTTCGTTCTCCATGGCAACCAGGCGTGAGCCAATGAAAAGCCAGAACGTATTCCCTTTCTGGCTTTTGATTGGCTGACGCCTGGTTGCCATGGAGAACGAAAGCGCTACTAGCGTGTGTCCGAGCAGCGCTCAGTTTGATCGGAAATGTCACAGAGCCTCCAAAAATGCCACAATCGATGTAAACAATGGTAGGGAAGGGCGAATGTGTCAATGACCTTCATGAAGTACACAAGGTACTTGTTTTGTATTTTTCCCAAACTTACAACTTCGAATTTGGGAATAATTTTATTTAATTCTTAAATTTAAATAAAATAATTGTAAAACCATAGCGGTAGCCTAAGCAATTGTTGCTAACAAAATAAAAAGGTCATTATTTCCCTTTAAAGGGAAATAATGACCTTTTGATTTTGTTAGCAACAATTTCTTAGGCTACCGCTATGGTTTTAAAATTATTTTATTTAAATTTAAGAATTAAATAAAATTATTCCCAAATTCGAAGTTGTAAGTTTGGGAAAAATACCAAACAAGTACCTTGTGTACTTCATGAAGGTCATTGACAAATTCGCCCTTCCCTACCATTGTTTACATCCATTGCGGCATTTTTGGAGGCTCTGTGACATTTCCGATCAAACTGAGCGCTGCTCGGACACACGCTAGTAGCGCTTTCATTCTCCATGGCAACCAGGCGTCAGCCAATCAAAAGCCATAAAGGGAAACGTTCTGGCTTTTCATTGGCTCACGCCTGGTTGCCATGGAGAACGAAAGCGCTACTAGCAACAACTCGCCACAATGGTTAAGTGCGCCGAGAAGCATGACAATGCTTTGTAAACAAATCGCCGACGCTAAATAGGTCGCCGTCGATGTGCATCGATGAGCTTCCGATTTAATTGCCAGTTTTGTGTTATTGTTTGTTAGTTTTTTGGGGAAAAATTCTTATTTTTCATGATAATATAAAGCATAGTGTTATATACAGCCACAGACAAATTATACAATACTCCTAATGTTGAAAACAAATGAATTTATTTTCAAAAATTGAGGGTCGCAACCTCTAACTATGCCGCCGTTGATGTGCATCGATGAGCTTCCGATTTTATTGCCACTTTTTCCAATCGCTGTTAGTTTTAGAAGACCGCCGGGCATATAATCACAACAAGCAGAACGCACAATATATTTTCCACTCCATTGCGTAAAAAAAAACAATACGGCAAAAGTCCGCAGTTTGATGAGGACCAAAAGTACTTGCAAGTACCGGTCGTTAAAAGTGTGGAACGCTTATCAACTTTAACTTGAAATATCTTTCGGTAGGAAAGTTTCATGCAAAATGTGATGAATTTACAATATATTTTGGTCCCGTCTGGCGATTTCAAGTGCTAACTCCATTTTTGTGGAAAAAGGTCATTATTTCCCTTTAAAGGAAATAGTTCACCTTCGGGAAAAATTTCAGAACACGATTGTATTATATTTTTTAATACAGTTTCTTTTTTTCTTTTTAAAAATGGTCCTACATCGCGCCAATTCAGGACAGAAGGTTGTAAATTATTAATTGTATCGTGTGCGTTATTGGTCTGCGCATGCTCCCTGCAGTGCTGGCACAATTCAGACGGTACGGTATATCATATATGCGCCGCATTCCTTCGCCAAAAAGTCAAATATCTTCGGCTGGAGAGTCTTTTCAGTCAAGAAAACAGTCAAGATAAGGATTTCTCAACACGGGCTACAAAACTGCTATCTCAGTTTAAAACTAATGTTGAAGGTGGACTATTTCCTTTAAAGGAAATAGTTCACCTTCAACATGGGTTTTGAACTGAAATAGCAGTTTTGTAGCAAGTGTTGAGAAATCCTTATCTGGAACTTTTATTGGCTGAAAAGACTCTCCAGCCGAAGATATTTGACATTTTGGCGTAGGAATACGGCGCATATATGATGTACCGTACCGTCTGAAAGTGCCAGCACTGCCATGGAGCATGCGCAGACCAATAATGCACACCATAACATTAATAATTTACGACCTTCTGTCCTGAATTGGCGCGATGTAGGACCATTTTTGAAAAGAAAAAAAGAAACTGTATTAAAAAATATAATAAAATCGTGTTCTGAAAAATTTCCCGAAGGTGAACTATTTCCTTTAAGTTGGGTAGAGCTTGATTTCTTCTATTTTCAATTCACGTTTTGTTTTACCCGGCTATGCCCTAATGTGTTGTGCCTGGCTGTACCAATAGTACGGGGAAGGGTAATTAAAATCATTTGGGGACTGGCTAGTGGCTACCACCGTCTTCCTCGTGATCCCAAAGTGGCCGATCTTTGGTGGCAATTAATTCGACGAGATGCAGCAAGGGAAGAGGTTAAAGACCCTAGGAATTGCTCTGAACATTTCTTGGAATCCTGCTTCAAAGAGCTTCACAGATTTGCCGCTGAAAGGACATATTCTAATGCATGTGGACAAAGACCAAAAAGATTATCATACAGCAAAGTGATTGTGATAGCCATGGCAGAGTTTGCTGCTTTCAACCCGGAACAAGCACTCTGCTTTGTTTACAAGCCCGCCTTCAACTGTGCCACTGGATGTGCCACATAAATTGGCAACATGTGCCAATTTCTGTGCCTGCTGACAAAACACTTGTACTGCACCTACTTTGTTGCAGCAGCAGAGCTGGCACTTGTTAGCAGGAGTATGATGTCACCTGGTGTGCGGGTGGTGGCGGTACTATGTTTAGTACCGCCGACACCAGTGTAGAGATGGCGCCAGTGTCGCACACGTCCGCCATTACCGTTACAAATACAGTCCTCTCTGAGACGTCGTCGTGTGCACAGCGGAGTGACACTGAGACTCGAACATGGCGCAGCCGGCAGGGTCCGAGGGGAGCGACCCCGCCTCAGTAACTATACCGATGCCGAGTGACGACGAGGACCAACCAGTGACGCAATCAGCGGCCCACAGTGCCGTCCACAGTGCCGTCTCTCCGTCGATGGCGAGGGACGCCAAACCCCACCGACTGGAGCTGACCAGCGACCGCGGCGCCTCTTACCGGCTGTGGCGCCAGCGGTGGGATGATTACGCCATGCTGGCAGGGCTGTCGAGCAAGCCTCCGGCCCTGCAGATGGCAATCCTCCGCACCTGCCTGTCGGACGAGGCCCTGACTGTCGTGGCAAATTCCGACGCGCCAGCGGCCCAACGCAACGACCTGTCCGCCGTCCTGGCGCACCTCGAGCGCTACGCACGCGGCCAGGTGAACGAGGTGATAGAGCGGAGGACATTTAACATGTGCGCGCAGCTCAACGGCGAGTCATTTGATGACTTCGCCACGCGTCTGCGCGACTTAAGCAGGGACTGCGGTTTCTGTGACCACTGCAGGGATTCTCTAATCCGTGATCGGATGGTGGTCGGTCTGCGTGACCCAGCCACCATCAAACGCTTGTGCGCGGTGCCGTTGCTGTCGCTGCAACAGGCCACGCAAATCTGCCGGTCAGAAGAGGCCGCCGCTCGTGACGTCACGACCATCACGGGCAGCGACGCGGACGCCGTGTCCGCCTGCAGCACGCCGCGTCTCCGCGGCGACGCCCCCGCCCAGAACCGCCGACGCCAGGGGAGCCGCGGTGTCCGATTTCAGTCTCGGAGTCCCACCCCTCCCCGGCGCCGGCTGGGATCAGAGGTCGCCGAACCGGAGATGGACGACGCTCCGGCGGCCTGCCGTAACTGCGGTGAGCGGCACAGCCGTTCAGCCCGATGCCCGGCGGCCAACCGCCCATGTTATAACTGTGGACGACTGGGCCACCTGTCACGGATGTGCCGCAGCGCCCGACGCCCGTACGAGTCGTCGGCATCCGCCATCACCATGGCCACGACCGCGACGACCGCGGGCGGGTCGGCACCGACCGTCCGCGTGACCGTCACAGGTCGACAGACGGCGGAGATGGACGCTCTCCCTGACACCGGAGCTGACGTATCGGTGGCAGGCCTGGATTTCGCGCCCAAAATCGACGAACTTAACAACAACCTCCGGCCGCCGACAACCAACCCTCGCGCCGTCGACGGGCACACGGTCCGGTCTCGTGGCAGCCTGCCAGTGCGCATAAGCCTGGGTGATGTGACCGTGCGCGACACGGTACACATTATTCCAGGCGTGCCCCGCCTGCTACTCTCCTGGAGGACCGCTCGGTCCCTACGCCTTGTGCCGGCAACCTACCCGCAGCAGATCGCCACCACCCGCACAAGGCCGTGCTCGCCGAGCTGCACGCCAGCCACCAGGGGCGCGAAAAAACGACGAGCCGTGCCCGCCGGATCGTGTACTGGCCGGGGCTAAGTAACGATGTGGACAACGTCACGAAGAGCTGCCAGCCATGCCAACGCGAGCTGCCGTCCCACCCGCAGGAGACGTACCGGACCCGTGAGGCACCGGACCGGCCGTTCCAGCACCTGTGTGCCGATTTTTTCGAGCACGCCGGCCGGCACTACTTGCTAGCGGTCGACCCATTCTCGGGGTGGCAATTCGTCCGCCCCCTTGGTCAGACCGCAACCGCTGCCCTGCTCGTGAGAGAGCTGCGGGGCATCTTTTGCATCGCTGGTGTCCCCGAGGTGCTATGGTCCGACGGCGGGCCACAGTTCACGTCGCGCGCTCTCGCTGTGTTCCTCAAGGAGTGGGGCGTGCAACACCGAACCTCGTCGCCGCACTACCCGCAGTCGAACGGGCGCGCCGAGGCAGGCGTGAAGTACGCGGCCAAACTGATCCGCCGCGTGTGGAATGAACGGGACGCTACGATGGACCACGACGCCTGGGTCCGTGGCACTCTGCAGTACCGGAACACGCCAGGCCCGGACGGCCGATCACCTGCACAGATCGTGCTCGGCCAGCCGGTGCGGGACATGATCCCGGCTCACCGGCGCTCGTTCGCGCCCTGCTGGCAGCGCGCCGCCGACGATGCCGACGCGGTGGCCGCCGACCGCCAAGACGAGGCCCGGGAGCGCTACGACCGGCGCGCCACCGATCTCCGCGGCCTGACGGTCGGCAACCAGGTCGTTATCCAGGACCACGCCACCAAACGGTGGGACCGTTTTGGCGTAATAGCGGAGGTGGGCCCACACCGCCGGTATTATGTGAGAATGCCGAGCGGCCGCGTGCTTACCCGAAACCGGCGGTTCCTGCGCCGGCGATACGGTCACGCTGCGCCGGACGCCAGCGAGCCCTCGCCTCGCACCGCTAACACGCCTGCCGACGACCAGCCACCCGCGCCCGAGCCGTGCGCGCAGACGTCGCCGTCGTCACCGCCGCCGCCGCCGCGCCGGTCTCAGCGCCAGCGGCGACCGCCCGATCGCCTGATCGAAACGTGCCGGCTGGCTGTCGCTGGTGGGGGGTGGGGGTTGATGGCCTGAAATCGTTGTACATATATGCCGAGGCCTGATTGTACAGCCGGTGTTCGATGCTAGCCATCGGTCACCGACTGGTGAGGGGGTGTGCGGGTGGTGGCGGTACTATGTTTAGTACCGCCGACACCAGTGTAGAGATGGCGCCAGTGTCGCACACGTCCGCCATTACCGTTACAAATACAGTCCTCTCTGAGACGTCGTCGTGTGCACAGCGGAGTGACACTGAGACTCGAACACCTGGTATGACATGGTAATGTGTCTGGGTTCATTGATCTTCCAGCGAATCAGGTTTCTAACTTCGGCTGACAACAGCACAGCAGCAGATTTGGAACGGCTATGATAATTGTTGCTTTCTATTGCCTTCATATGGTAAAGATTAATGTTACGCTTTATAATCTACATTTAGACGTGGTTGACATGCCTGCATCCATGGCTTAGAAAATCTGAGGTTGCATTGAGGTATATTTGCCTTGCTCTATCTGGTGCTTACCTTCTTGTGTAACTTGTGTGTAAATAATTTAACGTAAATACAACATACATTTAAATGTTGAATCAAGCGTGAATCGATTAAAATATGTTTTTGATTCTTTGAATCGGAAAGAGGCAATTATCAAATGTGTATCCATGAATCGAGCGGTGATTGATTCATTCAGGTTCCAAAATGAATTGTGGTTGAATCGTTCCAAAAAAGGTTGAATCAATATTCAATAACCAGTCTGCAGTGTGATGACCTCAATATTGGTGTGACCTAAAAGTGACCAATAATTTATATATAACTTGTCACAAGTTCCTTCTGGGCTCCACTCAGCGTCTGCTGCCATCCATTCACATCTCTATTGGTGTCTAATTATTATTTTTATAGGTCACCGGCATGGTCCGTGTCTCCAACTCCTGAGCGCCTCGACTGCCAGCGTCTTGCAGCGGCACATCGCGGGCAAATAAGAGGAGGCGAGGTTCCTTCGTGTCGTGGACGAAGCGACGGATGTCCTCAACGCCAGCTACCCAGGCGACACAAAAGATCTGCGGAGACGGAGAGGCTACCGTGGCAGCGATGAACAAGAGAGGGCTATCTCCGCCGCTGTGACGGAGGCCACGCTGATGCGTGTCGGTACCGCACGGTGCATGTACCCGTTCCAGAGAGGGATGGTCATCAGCATCCGGTCGGTGCGTGGCCTGTTCAAGGACCTCCAGGCAGAGTTCGGTGATGTGTTCGTCCTGACTCGCCGGCTCACGCAGGACAGGCTGGAAGGGTTGTTCGGCATGGTGAGAGGCCCGGGAGGCTCCAACCAGAACCCCACACCGACTGAAGCGAGGGCAAGGATTCGCCTGCTTACCCTCCTGTTCGTCATGCAGCGAGGCGTAAGTCCCGTCTGCAGAGACGGTGATCAGGCGGCAGAGCCGGAGACTGGTGATCTGGAGGAGCAGCTGGATCAGGTGCTGGAGGTGGAGGCAACCGGCACCTCCGAACTGACGGCAGACCAGAGTTCACCGGACCGGTGGAGGAGGTGACGACAGCGAAAACAGACGGCGATAACGGGGAGGACATGGACGACCTGAGTGATGTGGCTGACCTGCTTCACCAGGCGGAGGCGTCCCAGTCAGCAGCATGCCGCCCTGCTGCGTCGTCGGCCGCGCGGGACACGGTCACCGGTGTGTCCGCGACAGAGAGCGCCATGGCCTACGTCGCCGGCTACATCGCGAAGAAGAGGCCCGTCGACCGCTCCCTCTGTGTACCATCCACCTCGGCCGAGTCGGTGCCTCTGCAGGCCCTGTGAACCAGAGTCGTCAGTATCAGCGGTCTGCCGGTGCCCACGGAGACATTCTACGCCACCTTCAAGGAGGTGGAGGCGGTTTGCCGTGCCCACCACGCTCTGGAGCCCGATGGCTTAAGCCGAAGGTCCGTGTCATCAAAGACTCTGTCGTGGTCCTCCAGGACAAGTTCCCACGCGTCCATCCCAAGATTCGCGCCTCCCTCGCCCGCGTCCAGACATTTATCAGGATGGCAACATCAACAGGGCCCGACGCGCCGAGTCTCGGGCACGGTGAGGAGCGAGGAAGTGCTGGCACCACGCACAGTGCAAACTAGTGTATAAGCTGTAGTGAATAGACTGGACAGTTGTGCTTATTCACTCATGTCATGTTTTTCTCTTGTTTTGTTCATGTCGTTTGGTTGTCAACTTCTCAGGTACTGGCAGAATCGAGAGGGCTGTTTTATTTTGTACGGTAAGTCTGCTGAGGCCTGAGGTGCATGTGACTTCCGTTGTTCTGGTGTGTATAACAAGATACTGTGTGATTCGAAATCTGTTGCTAGATTTAACCCAAAGATATGGCATCCGAGATATTCAGTTGCATATTGTTGTGAGATCTGCTGGGATCTTAGATCCACCACTGATTGTATGTTGTGGTATGCTTATCACGGTATCATGTGTAATCCGATATCTGTCGCTTACTTTCACCCAGAGATCCACTGGTATCTAAGATCCATTGTTGCATTTGTTGTGAGGGCTGATTGGATATCCGTCATTGCTTGGATATCCGTCATTGAATTGTGTGGAGGGATCTTCTTGAATCGGGCTTCAGTCTCTGGTAATCCATGTAGGAACAAGTTATCTCGTACGTGCGTCATCTTGTCTTTTGCATCAATTGTGCCACTGTAGCTCCTACAATGCTGTTGTATTATTGCTGCTTACAGTGCTTTCAATAATGATTTATTGGAGTAACTTTTCTTTCAATGGCTTGGTAGTCAGTTTTCGTAAAAGACAGGATGTGAAGTCGGAGAAACGAAGAAAAAGCTCGAAAGTATCGGGAAAACCAGTTGTCAGTTAAATGTTTTTTAACAATCTTCGAACGAGTATGATATGTATAATGTAATCAATGTGTATGTTTTGCTTTACTTACGTTTTAATAAGTCTATCAATCAGTGTAAAAGCTGGAAAGAGGTATTTCACAAATATATTCATATTGTATTCACTCATACACGCTACTACTTAGTACTCACAGCTTGTCACACTAGCAGGTCGCGATATGAAATGATAAACGAGAAGGATAAATACGACAATTACCTATTAACAAGTTATCATCGCGGAATTACTAAATATCAAGCCGGAGAAGATGGTTTATAAATATAAAGCCGGAGAAGATGGTTTAAATAAAGTTAATTTCGACAAAACATTTTAAACAGTTTATTTTGTCGATAAAAACATAGTTATCGACCATCAAAAATAATATAACATCATTCCTGCGCTAAATCACCGTTACCCGAGCGGGATTCGAACCCACCACCTTCGCATCCGTAGTCTGATGCGCTACCGACTGAGCTATTGCCGCCGGCGCACCAGCGTCGCCAGAAACTGGCCAGACCGGCACGGAGTGCAGTCAAATCTTTACCCCTCACGCCCTAATAATTCGGCTGGGTTAGGTGAAAAATGGTAGAGGAATCATCGCGAGATATTTTAACCATCTTTCTTTGGAGACTAGTTTCAGACGAAACGGCTAAATCGAACTCGAGATACAGCTTCCCAAAGTTGGGTCATTTAACATGTGAACCCTATGAGCTAGTAGGAAAGTCACGCCCAAGAGCTGTAGTGCTGCCAACTGACTTCGGGACAACTGACCAGGGGTATAAACCGCCCTGATCCTAGGGTATTCTATTTACCGTGATCCTAGGCAGTCAGCGGCGGCGACGTGAAGTGGTGAGATATTCGAAATATTTACATTGTATGTAATTGTTGTGAATGAAACTGTTTGTTTACAACTGAAATGTACTAATTGGGAAATTCTCTATCGTTTGATGTGCTTATTATACATAAATATTGCGTAAAGAAGGTAGTGACTTGGAAATCAACACCAGACTGTCTCATCCCAGAACATGCAAGCAGATTGCTCAGTAACAAATTCAGTATCATCTTCACTGCCAAGAGCATGCAAAATGTGGTATTTTAATGTGATGACAATTGGGTATTGGTAGGGCAGGCATCACACTTCTGTACACAACACTGTAGGTAGTGTGACAAGCCTGAACAAGTGGTGGGCGGTGATGCCGGCTTGATGACTTCATTGGGAGGGTATACTTAAAGGGAGTGTGCCTACTGTTTTGGAGTGTCAAAAATATTTTTCATACGGTAAGTAGCTGTTGGTTTGATTGTTGTATATGATGAAATTCACATCTGGAGCCCCTTTAGTTGAATTTTCACTTATATTGTTTTTTGTTTATTTTTGTTTTGATATCTATCAAACGATTGCCACTATGGTGATGTTATGTAAAACGGTGCACATAAGACAATACAATTATGGTCACATCATGCAAGATAGAAAGACGAGTTTTGCACAGCACGTTCTTGCCACTGTGAACTATATTATGTGCAAGTTTCATAGCTCTAAATTGATATCTTCAAAAAAAATGGCCATTGGCCATCATCAAAACGGCCATCATCGAAAAACATGATGGCCGTCCAGTTTCTGTTCGACTGCTGCTATCAGCGTGCACGAGCTGTTTTGTTGAATTGCTATTGGCCGGCGCTAACAATATGCTAGCAGTGTAATCGATAGTTGCAGTGCTTCTAGTAGCGGAAGCCCTCTGGAGTCTACCCGATAACTTTTTGCTCCCAAGCAAATTCCTGGAGTCTTTTAATATCTCAGCAACTAGGGTGAATCTGGAGAAACAAAGTAATGGTTCAATTCAGAAAATTGTGTTCTATAGACCAGTGTCAATAACCCCAACTAAGTGATGTGAGTAGGCACACTCCCTTTAATGGCGTAGGCCCGTTTACTACTCAATCAGACTTAATGGCTATGAGCAGTAGGAACCACTTCATCCCAATCAGACTTAATGGCTATGAGCGAATCTTAGGTTTTGTCCCGATCATACTTATGGCTATAAGCGAATCTTAGGTTTTGTCCTGATCAGACTTTGGCTGCAAGTGAATCTTAGGTTTCGTCCTGATTGGCCTTAATGGCGGGGTTAGTTTAGACAGACCTATGCCCTCCCAATGATGTCATCAAACTGGCTGCATTGCCCACCACTTGTTCAGGCTCATCACACTACCTACAGTGTAGTGTACAGAAGTGTGATGCCTGCCCTACCAATACAGACAATTGTACTTTTACCCTAAAGCTCTAACCATATCATAATATCAGACTTTCCATGCTATTAGTGGGAGAGACAACTCTGAAGGACTGCAACACTGATATAGGGTAAAAGTCCAATCTTCGAATGCATCCTAACCTCAGACTTTGCATGCTATGAGAATGCAGACGATACCGATGCACACAGTGCTTTAAGCCCAGGCTACACTATGTGTGATTTGTCAAGGAAATCACGCATGTGTTTGCAGAACTTCCTAGACGTCCGGGATCTGCCGGTCAAGTAATCACGCAAAGAAATGGATAAACCACTTCATTTTTGTAATCGATAAACCACTGCATAAATATCTACCAGCTTCAACACAAGTTTCAACACTCACAATTTGCTCAAACGCTTCTTCATTCATCTTCCGCCACAATACTCAGCACAAATAATTCAAGTTTAGGTCTAGTATAGACTATACAACAATATGCAAAATCAAGCAAAATAAAAAAAAACTGCAACTCGCGATCTCGGAAAACATGACAACAGGTTCAGAATTTTGAACTTTTCATTGTTCCGTCCGTGACGTGTCTGCGGAATATCCTTGATGTTTCATCCAGGATCTGCGTGATGCACCAGTGTAGCTCACCCAATGCATTTACTATCAGCTGAACTTGTTCATTCACACAAATCCCGACAACATGGATAACATGCACATGATTTTCAGGAAATCACACATAGTGTAGCCTGGGCTTTAGTGTGTCAGTATTGTTTACATTTTTATAACATGAAAAGTCTGAGGATAGGATGTGTCTGTGGTTATGGCAGTTGACCCTACTACTGATAACATGAAAAGTCTGGAATTTGTAAGTGACTGATGATCAGACCTTTGCCCTAAAGTGGCCTATGTTGAATAAAGTTTAACTGATGATGTTGAAAGTCACCTGTTCAGAGACATACATGCATAGGTGTACACAAGGGGGGAAAACGGCAATTGCCCCGCCCCCCTGAAGGTCTGTACCCTTTGGTCGATTTTTTTTTTAAAGCAAAAAATGGTGAAAATATGCCCTTTTAAAAATATAGTGGGCCAAATCCAGTGTGCTTTTTGGTGGGGGTACTTTATGCCTCCCCCCTGAGCAAAAATTGCCCCCTCCTGGAGTGAATCCTGGGTACGCTACTGCATACATGTTAGCACTCCCCAGACTGCTGTTTCTGCCACCTAACTATTCTATGAATATTAATATTGAGGTCACCAGAGGTCATCAAAGGTCAGATTTTCCAGTTTCTGGACTGCTCCAGTAACTTCCAAATATCTTGCAAACTATGATAGCTACAAACAAACAGAAAAAAAACCGATTGCAAGCTCTTGAAGAATGCAATTATTAAAGTGTCCTCAGATTTTAGCTCAGGTCAATAGTTTAGGCTCCAGAAATCATCAAAAAGTAATACAAAAAATGTGGCAAAACTGTTTTTTGCAAATAACTGTTAACTTGATAAAGATAGATAAGGCAATAATTTTGACACAGTCGTGTTTGTCTTGTCAAGTCGCTTTGAAACATATTCAAGTTGACTAGTTTAGGTCAACTTAGAAATTTGACCTCAGGTCAAGGCCAAGTGGTGACCCAAGTAGGTCATGTTGCATACTGGGAGATGTGTCTCGACGACCCTGTAGCGAACCTGTAGGGGTCACAAAAACTGCACCTGGATCATCAACAATGGCCTATGATAACATGATCCAGAAGGAATTGGACTGATATGCGTATCCTCGGAATAGGAAGCGTTTGAATATTTCCCCATTGACTTATATGTGGAGGTCACGAAATTGACCCGACCTTAGGTCACTGATATAAACAAATTCGAGATATTCGAATTGTAGGTAACTATGTCTTTATGAAATGCTGTAAGTTTGAAACCGATCAGCAAAAAACTGTGGCTGTGGTACGACCACAAACTTTTTGGAGGTGGGGTCACATGACCTGACCTGAGATGACCCGTGGTAAAAAATTCACACAATGTGGGTAATTGATGCCCGAACAGCTGTGCCAAAAACGGCGTCGCTGCGCGCCGTCGTTGCAGGAAGAAGTGTGAAGCAAATCTGGTACTAAGCTGATTTGATTCTGGTACAGCTGATTCATCATCACATAACCTCAGCAGCTGCTACCCAAGCTGCTATTCCAAGCCACTGGTAATCTGGTAGTGCAAACAATATTAAGATCGCTTACACTTACATCACTCAATTTGGCCTCCCAAAAAGTAAACAAAGTCCCAATAGCGTAATTAACTTTTACTTCAGAAATTGTCTAAAACCTGGTGATATTTGTGGAACATGAAAAACAATTGTGACCTGTAACTTATTTTGTGAGATATGTGATGACAATGTGAGATTACAAATAACATCATTGCACAAGTTATTTGTTGCAGGCATAGGCATAGGAACGGGGAGAGGGGCATGCCCCCCCCCCCCACACACACACTTTTCAGGGGGGGGGGGGGCAGCAATGTTAACTGGCCCCCACACTTTTGAACGATTTCTTCTACTTCGATCACTGATATTGGTTCGATATGAATGCTTTAACCCTCGCCAGTGCAGGGGGGTGGGGTGGAGGTGTTACCACCCTCCCTCCGTTTTTCGGGAATAACTCGCGTAAATATCAACCGATTGCGATGAAACTTTCAGTACCCTACTTGTGAACAATTTGCCACATATTTTGAAATTTGTAAGTTGTAGGTCACATGACCCGTGACCTTTGACCTGTTTTTCAAGGTCATGTCAGGCGCAACTGGCGTCCCGTAGTATTGATCCTTGTAACTTGTGCAGTTTCATAGTGTTTGTTGTTCAGGAGCATATGCACAGGTGTTTCCAGGTGACAGTTGTGGTTTCCATTGATATTGTGACCTCGATTGACCTTTTCAGAGGTCAACCGAGGTCACTGACCTCCAGAGTCCTAGGTGTCCTAGGAGTTTTCCACTCTGCACCCTGGCTTTGAAGCCAGGGTGCAGAGTGGAAAATTTGGCATAAGAATAACCATAAAGAGTGGAAAATCCAACTTAAAAAGACCATATGATGTACTCGGCTTTACCACAACTCATATCAGAAAAATGACAATAGTTTTCTACCTTATTTTTGTAATCCACAGGTTAACCCGCGCACTGCAGGGGGGTTGATTTCCGCATCCCCCTCAGGTTTTTAAGAGATAGCGAAAAAACGGCGGCGCGCAGCGCCGCCGGGTTTTCGCACACCTGTCAGGACATCAATTGCGCACACTTTGAAAAAAACTTGGGTCATCTCAGGTCAGGTCACCAGACCAGGTCGTGACCCCACCTCCACAAATGTTTGCAGTTGTGCCAAAGCCAGAGTTTTTCACCGATCAGTTTGAAGCTTACAGGATGTCATGAGGGCATAAGTACTTACAATTCTTTTATCTCGGAATTTTGATATCGGTGACCTAAGGTCAGGTCAATTTCGTAACCTCCCCATAATAAGTCCATGGGGAAATATACAAATGCTAAGGATATGCACGATATTAGTCCAATTACTTCTGGATCATGTTATTATAGGATATTATTGATGATCCAAGTGTAAGTTTTGTTCAGTGACCCCTATTGGGTCATTTGAGGTCATGCGAGGTCACCATCACCTTTTTTGTCAATAACTCCCGACATAATGAAGATAAAGAAGTGAAACAGACATCAATGTGTTTGTCTCGTCGAGACACGTCTTCCCATATGCAACATGCCCTGATTGGGTCACCACTTAAAAAAAACAGTGGTTTGTCCTGAGGTTAAATTTTTAAGTTAATTTAACAAGGTCACCATGTGCATCATTCAAAGCGCCTTGACAAGGTAAACACAATGGAGTAAACATTTTTCCGTTATCTTTATTACATAAAAAGTTAATAGCGAAAAACGATTTAGCAAAAAAACGTCATTTTTTTTATTTTTTTACCTAGAGCCTCAAATATTGATCTGAGATCAAATTTGAGTACAGCTTAGCGATTGTAAATTTAACTGGCTGGCGTTTGATTTTTTCGGTTGTTCTTCTTCATAGTGTGAGATATATGGGAATTTCTGGAGCGATGTCCTAAAACAGGAAAAACTGGAAAATTTGACCTTTGATGACCTCTGGTGACCTCAATTTTGACCTGACCTAAAACAATCCTGAAATACTTTCGATAGCACATGTATCAAGCTATCAAATGCCGTTTTCTGCTTCTTGCTACGTAGCGTAGTTTTCGAGATCTCAGGGGGGGGGGGCGGAAATCAACCCCCCCTGCAGTTCGTGTTCGGCGCAAAGCCCCTGCAGTGCGCGGGTTAATATTAGCATTAGTAATATCAGTGTTAGGGTTGTAGTTATCCAATGCATCTCGATTTAGGGAGTGGAAAATTCATAGTAAAACTGTGGAAAAAAAGTAGAAAAATATTACCCACCGGGTATCGTTTTCCACCCAAATTTTGCAATTCTAGGACACTGCTCCGATGACCTCATATTACTTTTTTGGCTTCTGGCAGTTTCTAGGACATTTTGTGACGCTGATTTCAAATATGGGATCCATTTTACATAATTATATGTTCCACTGGGGTCATGCGCCCCAACAGGTCAACCGAGGTCACTGACCTCAAATGACCTGACATGACCTGACATGATCTTTTTGGAATTTGGCAGTTCCTAGGACATTTTATGACGCTGATTTCAAATTTGGCACCCATTTAGCATAATGATGTGCTCATTCGCGATTCTAGTTCGATTAAATTCAATTTATACACGTTTACAATTTGGTTGAATTTTGGGTCATTGACATGACCTCAGAGGTCACCTAATGATCTAGGACCTTAAAATAGGGTATCAATGGCTTCCTCTCGTGATGAGCAACACGCTCGTTTTTTAATCGAAGCTCGAGCCTACTTAGGGGCGAAACGCTAGGGGGGGTGTACCCCCCTCCCCTCCCCTCCCCTCCCCTCCCCCCTCCTGCACGGTGACGCAATGATCGGACGCTGCACGGGCGAGGGTTAAAGTTACGAAAATAATGATGAATTCACAACCCCGCAATACCATAACCCATAAGCGTAAGAACCGGGAGGGGAGGGGGGACACTTTTTAGGCTGGGATCCAACAATAGTAACTGCTCCCTACTTTTGAGCGATTTATAATTCTTCAATCACTGATATAGGTTCGATATGAATGCCTTAAAGTTGGCAGAATAATGATTAATTCACAACTTCACAATCATACGCGTAGGAACGGGGACTGGGGGGTCACATGTGCTCCCACTTTGGGAGATAACCACTGATATTGGTTTGAGATGAATGTCTTGAAGTTGGGAGAATAACTATTAATGGGGCACCACAAGAGCTATTGTAGATGGCGCTGATGCCAACTGCTACCAAGCGGACCGGCATCTGTGTGTCGAGTGTAGGGCGCATTGTTTACGGCGGAGTTTTGCAGGGGTTAGTGATACAGATTGTGTTAAAACTTATACGAAATGTTGGTGTCTATGAGTGTATTCGAAACCTGAAAGATGTATCGCTTAGGTCAGTAGTTTGACTTCGGGAGGTCAAAGAGTGCCCGCAAGGTCAAATCTTGGGTACCGCATAACTTTTTTCCCTAAAGTACTTACCGAAGTCCTTTCAACGGCTCAATATTCCCACCAGCCTATAGACGGTGCACAAAGAGTGATCTGACCGCCCCTGGTCACCAGTGCCAGAAAAGTGGCCCGTTTCTCCATGTTTCTGAACTTGGAAGTTTCGTTCCGTGGAAACTTAAATAACTGTAAATAATTATTTTGTATAGTCTGCGGGTGCAAATGGCTGACGAGCATAAAAATAGACTGATATTTGACTTTTCGAACAATGGCCGGAACGTGACAGTGATGCGACACATTGTTTAAAAAAATCGTAAGGCCAAACCTCCAAATTCCCAACATCCGAAATTTCTGCAGTCATTTAGGGAAGAAAACTGTTACTTTTCCAAAAATTAAACCAAAAACTTTGTAAAACCTTCCAAAAGAGTTTTTGCGTATTCAGGTTACTACCTCGCCACCGATACCATCGTCATCGGGCCATGGATAATCCTGGGACACTCAAAACACGTTATGCAAAAGACGGCAGTACTTTAGACTGAGATTTGAGCCCAGTTTCCCATATACGCATACGCAACGATTATTAAAGGTACCTTTTTAACATACGACCGGGAGTCTCGGTCCCCGACTGACGCCAAGACCATATCTGTACAGGAAATACGACTGACGATTTTTCAACTTTCCACATCATAATATATGCACATATTGGCATATATGAAAATAGGTTGTATAGAAACTCGTATCAAAAATTGCGCAAAAAATACTGGTATACGCATTATACAAATTGTTCCGCCGCTGGCGAAAAATTTGTTCCGCGAACTTAGATCGTGGAACCACTTTTCTGACACTGCTGGTCACCGGCTGACCTCAGGTTACAACATAAGTTACCATTATGGCCTATGGGAGAATGACGGGGTTCCGCATACATTTCTCCCAAAATCACTCAGAGAAACCATTCCACAGTGTGGCCAAATTCACAGTTTTACGGGGAAAATGGCACCTAACCAGAGTAATTTTGGCATCCCTAATTCACAATTAAATCACAATTGTGGCATCCTCACAGGATTTTTGTTGCTAATTGCTGGTCACCACAATAAGAAACAAGCATCTAAATACCAATAGATTTATGAGCAATGTTGTATTTTCAACCCTTCATCTGGAGCAAGCTGTATCCTGGGCATGAAGCAACACAGCTTATCCATCAACCTAAATAGCATCATCTTTATTATTTAGGAAGTCATGAAATTTAGACGGAAGCTGGAAGAAGTGGAAGATAATATATGTGCTTGTGCCATGGTATTCCTGCTTGCTTTTAAATATTATGTACCCATGGACCTACATGGAGAAGTGATAACTGCCTGAGTACACTGCATGTTAACGCGTGTGCAGCGTGCACAGATTGAGATCCATGATTGAAATATATTATTTTGATTTAATTGTGTTGTATGTATACAAACATTGCTAATAGGGTAATGGGAACAATGAAACATAATGGGAACAGTTCCTACCAGTTACCACCAACTGGTGGTATCCATAATAAAATACTATTACCATTCCATTCCACTACAATCCAAATCTGAGACATAATACCAGTAGAAGGCAAAGTTTTGCAATAAACAAATGGCAAATATCATGTCAAAAATGCAGTTGCAAATCCTGTCTAATGACGGTCATCTTAGCATACAGGAGACCATAATAGTATTTACCTCGCCTGGCCTTTATGCTACCGCCCCTTTATGTATGGTACAGAATACACCTACTTCAACTTCCCGTGTCCAGTGACCTTCAATGCAATCCTCACATCAACACCACCAACAGCAGAGGCCCTCTACCCAAGGTCAACGTCAAAGCATATGATACCTACCAGTCATATGCCCACAAACATTGCGTCTCACCGCAACAGGCTAGTTTCGCCAAATGACGTAAGCGATGGCCACCAGCGATGCCGTAATTGCGATGCCAAAATTAAATGAGAGGGATGACGGAATTCCCCCTAAGTCCCCCTAACTATCGGTGGCAATTACAGGCTATGTGTTTCAAAAATTGATTTAACGTAACTGGCAATATAATCCTAAAAGACTAAGGATTTCGTAAATTACCAATATTATGCAAGCAATGCTGTATTTTCGTTATATTTTCATCAACTATTATGAGGTTATTTTTGTATTTTATCATCGCTAGAACTGGGGAAAAGACACCAAACTAAAACTCCAAATTATAAATAACTAAACACTTACAAGTCACACAAAATAAATATCCTTGAAGAGAAATGATCATTTAATGAGGTAAAATACCGAAACATGACAAAACCACAAAATATAATTTAAAAAAATACATCGGCGAATTTCGGCATCCTTCCGCCTCCCGAGGCGCTCGTGCCCCCTAAACACCCCTAAATCTATTGCACGATTATGGAGAGAACAAGCAACGGATTTCAATCAAATACCAGTCCAGAAATGCGTAAGCACACTGGTATCACACTGCACACTGGTATCACTTTTATGTAGTTTTGATATCGATAAAGCATGAAAATGAAGTATCTTATAGACCAGTATTTGATGAAAATCCTGCGGTGCTGACCAAAATTTTCAGATGATGCGTGACGTCATAACAATACGTATGCAGATGCTCTTCAATAATGGCGGGAAATAGGCCTAATTTGCTCACAACTCAACAAATTCTATATCAAAGCAGAGATTAGTCTTGGTGGTGACGGTAGGTTTTAGCTAGTTAAAAGTAATAATATTTTAATTTGCCCTACAATTGGTTTATTAATGTTATGGTATATTTTGATTAAGGTGGTCTTAACTTAAGGTGGTATTATTGTCTGTTGTGGTATGAGGTAGGACTGATGTGTTGTATGAATGAATGATACCCTGTGGAAATGGACCATAATGTCCAGAATCAAAGTATATCTATCTAACACCTACCAGCCATGTACTATCCTGTGTGTGTGTGGAAGGGGTGTGCCCGTGGGGGTGATACTGATACAGAGGGGAAATTGAAATATCCCCTTAACTTTTCCTTATTAAACTATTAGGCCTACCACTTATGGACCATGATGTGAATGCAAATGTCCCCCTACCAAATAAATACTTGTAGGACCGTAGGGCGCAATTGTCCCCATCAACCTTGGGATGTTCCCTTTTGACTTTTGGTACACAACAATCATTGTTTATAGACAATACAATCCACCCTTTGGTCCTAAGGTGATATGTGGACGGTTATCCCAATACTGATATGAATACCTACACATGGGGGCGGGGCATTAACAACAGCTAGGTTGTTTTTTTCCTAATGATATGACATTTTTACGGAACTATGACATTCAAATTGTTTGTGTCATTAATATTACATATAGGTTAAGGTTTCATATGTTACTCAGCTTATCAGTAATATTCTTCTGCATTATATTTTATGTTATGATTTTATGAGGTACCTACTTGACTTTGGTGGTGATAAATTCTCAATTCTATGTCATGTATAGCTTCACACCAAACTGCATTATTTACTAGATCTTCTTTTGACTAGACCAGAGACCTTCCTATTTTGCATGGATTTGGTGTCACAAAATCCATGCAAAATAAGAAGTGTAGTGTACAAAGTTATTGATTGGGTGTGTATTGGATGCAGACATAAGTGATCAGAGAAATGTCTAAATTCTGGAAAATGTAATGAGGATTAGCTTAAAGTTACCTGCATCAAACATATTTACTGAGGAATAACACCTGCTCACACCCAGGCTCACCCTTTTCAAGATAATCTTAATTTGTTTTACCTGTTCTGCAGACTGCAATATCCTGAGAATTGGGTGGAACATGATCATTGATAATCTAAAAATAGCTGTAGATAGTGCCCTATCACAAGTGACTTGATCTACCTGCAAATAAAATGAGACACTGGAAAAAATGGAGTGAAGGAACACCCACAGAGTCCATCAAAGTCCCCATAGTTAGGTACTAACCTAAGAAACCTATACCCTCTAGCCTCCTGCTTATATGGCATGCTGACCATGTGAATTGTCCGCCCCTGTAGCTCAGTTGGGAGCAGCGTTGGAATTTTGGCCATTTTCTGGACTTTTGAGGTCCAAATAATTTTGCTCTCTTAATTTTTTTCTGGAAATTTGCTGTCTTTTCACCTGATCTTACTGACATTGCAGTTAAAATAAAAATCAATTTTCCTCATAACAATTTAATATATATTACAAATCAGGAATTTTCTAAATAATCTAATAATCTGGCCAGGGTGGTCCAGTGGACACTAGACTTTGGTGCAGAGACCGCACCAACTGTGGGTTCGACTCCCACCTAGTCACCCGCCTTGGTGTCTCGTCCGACCCGGTGTGGCCCTTGGAAAAGGCCTCGTAAACCTAATCCCAAAGAGAGGAGCAGAAGGAGCACCTCCTGTAAATGGGCGAAAAACCCGTTGGGGGTGGGATGAAATAAATTAAATCTAATTAATAATCTTAATAATGTTAATTTTCAAGCAATACAATTTTACTCTCCACCTATGGATTTTTGCTCTCTGGGCCAGGTCATGGAGCAAAAATCCAACACTGGTTGGGAGAGCACCGGACTTCTGACCTCACCCGGTGTGGCAGCCCGGGTTCGAGTCGCTTCGGCGCTCGCTATTTGCCCCTGACTGGGATGGCCGGTGGCAGCGGCCGTACTCAAGGTCAGGTGGCGTCAGAGGGCGGGGCGGACGGTGTTCAGGTATGTCGGGTACGTACAACTTTCACTTCTAAATTCTGCCGGACGCCAGGAATCAAGCAATTCCTGGCCTGCACAACTTGACTAAATTTATACATTTTTTATATCATTCAGTTCCATTACAACTTTCATCAGGTTTTCAAAGCATATCGTCTTCTTCAGGTTGAATTTGTATCCAATTCAGTACTTTTGATACACATTCTTATTTGAGGTTAAGTTCCAAAGCTCTTCCTTCCGTGGTATATGGGACAAATCTGAATTTGAGCGACCCGACCCGTGGTGACGCTTTTGAGAAGTTCATATCTCTGCAACCACACGTCCGATTGACAAGCGGACTTCTTTGCTGAGCAGCCCCATCCAACCTACCCTGTTTGACACCAGTGCCGATTCATGTGGGTGATTACCACTGCGCGTGGCGCGTGTTGAAAAGTGGTTTCTCACAAAAACTCTGCAATGACTGAAGCCGATGGTGTGCAAATTTGGTGTGTGATTAGGGACCTCTCAGCCGCCACTTTCCCCACAAGTCGGGGCGGGGAGGGAGGGAGGGAGGGAGGGAGGGAGGGAGGGAGGGAGGGAGGGAGGGAGGGAGGGAGGGAGGGAGGGAGGGAGGGAGGGAGGGAGGGAGGGAGGGAGGGAGGGAGGGAGGGAGGGAGGGAGGGAGGGAGGGAGGGGAGGGGAGGGGAGGAGGGAGGGAGGGAGGGAGGGAGGGAGGGAGGGAGGGAGGGAGGGAGGGAGGGGGGGGGGGGGGGGGGGAGGGGGGGGGGGGGCTGGCTCTGCATGTGCGCACGTGCACACCCCTATTCTATATCTCAGGAACGGCTGAGCCGATTGTGTTAAAATTTGGTGTGTAGTTAGGGACCTCTTAGCCGCCACTTTCCCACAAGTCGGGTGTGGGGTGCCTCTGCACGTGCACATGTGCTCACCTTTTTTTGTATCTCAGAAACTACTTGTCCGATTGAGTTGAAATTCACCATACATTTCGTTCGCGCTCGCTCATTCATCGGCAACTACGGCGTCTTACTGGCATAATTTTTCGTTTTCTGTCAGGGCGGTGCGATACTGATTCTGGGACGAGGGATGACTTTTTACACTTTTAGCAGGGAAAATGTCACGTTATACCGGTTTATGCGAACCCGGTAGTATACAAACTTTCTATTATCAAATTAAGTTCATTTGTTGCAAATTGAATATAAACGCCAAGCTTAGGAAACGTCATGTATTTATTTACCAACGGAAGCGATTTCCCGCGTCCGGTGAGAAGTGAGAACACGAGTCAAACAAAACCCGCCAATACAGATATATCAATGATTTAATTAAATCCGTTGTCTTAGCTGTGTCATGACTGGTGGTGTCTGGATGTGCAAACATACACAATGTAAAATAATTGGTTATATCCTATTGGAACATCGAGCAATCTGCACGTTCAGACATTTGCAATGATGCTGACATTGGTGGCATGCAATCGGAATCGCAGAACCTTCAGAAGCTTATACAGCACGTGTGCTTTTAAAATGGCAGACAAGACATTCTATACAAAAACATTTATTGATGGATGAGTGAAGGCGGATGAAGGACGGATGGCGGTCACTGAGTATCGGCTGGTACCAGGAGTTTTCCACTCTAGTCTCCTTAGTGCGAGATGCGGCTGTCGTCGCCCGTCGGCTGCCGAAACAGGAGAATTGTTCAGAGAGGATTGCGGTCCTTCAGGAGAATTGGGGATGATCTGGAAAGGAGATAGAAACGTATGAGACATATGCATCGGTGAAACATTTGTTTCAGCATTCTATGTTTGCTTTATGTTGTTATCATTTAGCAAATTTGCCACTTAGCAGTAACATCGTCTTATAAATCACGTCCAAAAATTGTCATCCTTCTATCGTTTTTTTGTTGTCATCCTACACCCTACTTGCTATCGTTTTTGTCATCTTACACCCTTCATTTTATTGTGTTTTTTTTTGTCATCTTACACCTTACATTCTATCTTTTTTTTACCTCCTTCCCCCTAACTTGAAATAAATTTGGCCACACTGCCATTCCACCACCATCGCCTTCCCTTTAACCCACCGACGGTAAGTTTGAACACAATCGGCCGGTAAACAACGAATATGTATTTGGACGGCTCGTTAAATGGATATTAGCACCTTTCCAGGTGACCTGAGGTCAAACGGCGACCTGGAGCGGTCACGTCTTGAGTTGTGCACCTTCGGTGGGTTAAAGGGAGGGCGATGGTGGTGGAATGGGTTCTCTAAGTGATTTTGTGAAACAATTGTGCGATACCCAGTCATTCTCTCATAGGCCATAATGGTAACTTATGTTGTAACCTGAGGTCAGCCGGTGACCAGGGGCGGTCAGATCACTCTTTGTGCACCGTCTATAGGCTGGTGGGAATATTTAGCCGTTGAAACGACTTCGGTAAGTACTTTAGGGAAAAAGATATGCGGTACCCAAAATTTGACGTCGCGGGCACTCTGAACGATTTACCTCAACGAGAAATGCTTTCAGGTTTCGAATACACTCATAGTATTCGTATTCGTAGTATTCATAGTATTCATAGTATTCAACATTTCGTATAAGTTTGAACACATCTAACCCCTTCAAAACTCCGCCGAACCACTCTAACCCCTTCAAAACTCCGCCGTAAACAGTGCGCCCTATACTCTGAAGCAGACGCCGGTCCGCTTGGTAGCAGTTGATCATCAGCGAGGCGCTGATGCGGCGCTATTAGCGGCGGGAAATTGATTGTGGTGCCCCATTTACGGCCGAGTCCAGGCATTTGGGAGTGCCACTTTGGTCTCCATTGAATCCGGCGGAACTAAAGAGTTAAGAAATCGGCCATTGAATCTTAACTCTTTAGTTCGGAAATTGTATCAAAGACTTTGCTTTCAATCATAGCTCACTATATACAGATTACAGTCACAGTTATCTATGCAAAGAACGTCGGCAGCTTTTAAAGGGAATAGGTCACCTTGCAAGTTGTCTTGAAATTCAACCATACCATCTTGAGCTCAAACCATCTTGAGCTCAAAACTGCGAATATGACTTTCGTTTGGACAACTGATGGATATATGTGGATAAGAAGTAAGTTTCTCTTTGCATTTCACGATAAATCGTCCGACAGCAGCTGGCGTTCTGGCTCCGCCTGACGCCAAGTACAGTCTCTGACAAGGGGCCGCCCGGCGGCTGAGCGGATATTAACGAGACGTCGTGATCAAAGACTACGTGCCAGAGAGTGTACCTGCCTCCAGTGACGAGCGTTCATATGCCGATCGTGGCCCGGAACAACGGACATGAAACCGGGCTCACTAGTCCTGTGTCGAAATTACTTAACGTAGGGAGGTAATTCTTTCACCACATTTTTTCTCTCTCCTTCCCCGGAGCGGCCCAAAGCCATGTTCCGGGGGGATTACTTCTGGCAATTTGCCAGGCAAATAATTACGTTAACCGGTTTATGTGAAGCCGGAGCAAGCAAGGGAATAGGGTATCTATTTTACGTTAAGTAAATTGTTCAAAGTAAATATAATGTCTATCTTACGTTAAGCGCCCGCCCGCCCGCCCGCCCGCCCGCGCACCCGCGCACCCGCGCACCCGCGCACCCGCGCACCCGCGCACACTTGTGAAAAGATGTTAGTGTTGACGGAGCCGGGGTGCCATCATTGCAGCAACGGGAGACTGTTGCCAGTCTCCCTGGCTCCGGCACCCCGGCGAGACCTTGTTGTGGGATGTATTTTAGCTGGGAGAAAAGTCCTAAATTATAAAAACAACAGCGCCTAACTCAAAGGGGCCTGCGCAGGCAGCCAAAATTGCGCTAGGCAAAACAAAAATGTTATATTTGATTAACTAATCGTGTTTGGTAAAGAAAATAGAAGAGGGGGCAAATCAATTCCGGATAATTATCACCTAACAGCGTTTGCAGATTTAATGTAATTCCATTGTGTCGCGTGTAATTAATGATTTGCTGGCGTTTGACATTGTGCACAGGGCAGTTAATAAGAACATGTTTAATTGTATATCGCGGATTACCTGGGCAGTGTTGGCAATTTGGGGACGGAAGATTGTCGAGAATGTAATAATGTGTAATTTTTGTTTGACCGAGGCGGAGGCGCGCTAATACTATTTCTTTCTCTCTACAATTCTGGTGGCTAGATTTGAAATGTTTAACTTTTGGTTTTATTGGGTGTAGGTGAAAATGCGGAGAAGCGTCCCACTCGCGCTGGCGCAATATGCTAAATTGTTGATTTATGTAATTTAGGACGTCTGATAGAGGGCTTGGAAGATGGTTTTCTGGAGGAGATTGTAAACTTAATTTCGCGATTAATCTTGGATGGAGGAAATAGCTGAAAGCGACGAGGACGAGTCGGTACATATAACGGTTTTCTTGAGTTTTTCCCTCTTTATATAAATTAATGCTAATAAATTGCTGAGAGCTCTGCTGTAAACACGCTATTTATGTCTGGAAGTCGAAAGTTATTATTAGCTGTATTCGTGTTATATGCTCCGCCGGTTCGGCCGTCGTACCGGGAGCCGTCGGTGTATATGAATGTGTATGTGCCGTGTTGTGCTTTGTATTCGTGGAAGAGTGTGTGTGTCTCTGCCGCCGTGACTGTGTTTTTTGTTGTGTGTGAAGAGGCGGTGTGTGTCTGGTGTTGTGTCGAGCCAGTGAGGTGTGAGTGGTGGTGTTGGCATTGTGTTGATGTGTGGGATGTTGAATAGTGTGAGTGTTTGTCTGATTCTGTGACTGATAAGTGGGTGTCGTTTTTGTAGTAGTGTTTGTCGTCTTGTGGGTGCGGTCTGATTTAAGATCTGGAATGTTGGGCGTGTGGGGTGAGAACTTGCTCTGGCGTAGAATCTAAGTAATGTGTATCTGCGTCGACGGCAGAGTGTGAGGATGTTTGTTTCTATGTGTAGGTTTGTGGTGTTGGTCGTGCGGCAGGCTCTGGTCACGATTCGCAAGGCAGCGTTCGGGACAGTTTGCAATTTTTGTATTTGTTTGGAACATATATCATCAAATAAGAATGCATTATAGTCCAAGATTGGGCGTATCAGGGAAGTATATAACTGGAGGAGAGTGGAGCGGTCTGCGCCCCATTCTCGACCAGTTAAAGATTTCATAATGTGTATTCGTCGCGTACATCTCTGCACTAAATCATTAAAGTGTGGGATGAACTATAGACATATGTCCAGCGTTACTCGTAGATATTTAAATGATTTGACGAAGGGGATAATTTGATTATTATATTTTAATGGAATGTAGGGTTCCACATATACAGGTTTTTCGAGAAAATTAGGGAAGCAGATGTACGGGGAGAAATTTCCAGACCCCATTGGTCGCACCATACACTGTAAACCAAATTGCCAAGTCTTGTGTATTGGTGGATACCGTATTCTAGTACGGCTACCATTTACATCTACGAAAACGAGGGTCAAGGTGGTAGCTGACTCGTTCTTTGACAAGCACAAGTCATATGTTTGCACATGTAGTAGTTAGGACACAATTCCAAAGAGGGTATCCCTTGTTTATGCCTTGTTTGAATACAAGCTTTCTAAGTAAGCCGGGCGGGTGTTTTGTTCACCAATGCAGTTAGCTTGTACTGGTGTCACGCTACACAGTACATGCTTGTATAACACTGGGGCCAGCCCAGCCCATGGCGAACTCTGCTGGAAAGGCGCTAATATCCATTTAACGAGCCGTCCAAATACTTATTCGTTGTTTACCAGCCGATTGTGTTCAAACTTATACAAAATGTTGTTGTCTATGATTGTATTGAACCCTGAAAGTATTTATCGCTGAGGTCAATCGTTTGACCTCAGGAGGTCAAAGAGTGCCTGCGATGTCAAATTGTGGGTACCACATACCATTTTCCTTAACCCAGCAGTCACTGGGGTATTTTCTGTAACACGACTCACGGGGGGGGGGGGGGGGTTAGCCCCCCCCCCCCTGGTATCTTCAGAACCAATGATCGCAGCGGGACGCGCAAGGCGGCATTCGAAAGCGCTCAATGAGATACACCTAACGAAAACTTACACATTTCAAATTAAGGTCACATGTCAGGTCACGGTCGTCAAACATCAAAATCGAGGTATTTGAGTTTATGGACCTTTTGCCATCTTTTGCCATGGACCTTTTGCCATTTGCCATCCATACTCCATGGCCTTCGATTGCGCCCATGATCACTCAGAGTGCTGTCAAAGGTATGATACACATCCCACATGAGCTAAAGTGAGATTGTTTGAAAAGAGCAAGGTCAGGTCACAAAAGGTCACTATACACAAAATATCTACGAAAGTCATGCAGCACATGTTTTATGGATGATTTTACGCGTAGAATTCGATAGTGATAATCATTTTACCACCTGACTTCATTTACGTGAAGTTAGTGTCAAGGTCAGGTCAGGTCAAGTTTAGGTCACTGAAGGTCAAAATTTGAAATTGATGAATATAAGTGAAACAAGCATGTTTCAATATCAGTTTTGTCTCAGAAATATAGTGCTGGCATTTATTTGTCTGTATCTGGTCAATAAAAGCCAAAAACGCAATTTCAAAATATGACCGTCACGATTTACACATACTTTATATGCCATAAGTCAGTCAAAAAAGATATCATTTTGAAATTTGGTATGGTAGTTGCCCATAGGTGGTTATCTGACATATATTCAGTTAAAAAAAAAAAAAATCTTTGAAAAAAATGATTTTGTGGGCATTTTTTCAAAACACTTTTTGTGTGAAATTTTTGGGGTCAAAAACCAAAATTTTCAACATCTCGAGATAGCTGGTTTGTAGACTTTGCAATTTTCTACCTTTTAGCGTGTTTCGATAGCATTTTGCTTCAAATGTGGCATTTTGTACGGCCTGGCAAATTTTAGCTGATTTTTGTGTCAAAATCGTGTGTCGTGACGTCACTAAATTCACTATATCTAGAAAGTTTTCTGACGAAATTGCTTCAGTTTTTTTCACAAAACGTGTCAACATGATGCCCGGAAAGGTACTGCATTATTGACGTCGATACCTGCATTGGTTTTGGAGATATTCCCAATACTCCTCAGGTGGGGTGGGGGGGGGGGGGGGGGCTAAAAAAACTCCCAGTGACTCGCGGGTTAAAGTACTTACCGAAGTCGTTTTAACGGCTAAATATTACCACCAACCATTGTGTTCACAAAAGGTCACTATACACAAAATATCTACGAAAGTCATGCAGCACATGTTTTATGGATGATTTTACGCGTAGAAGCCACGGTCACGGTCGTGACGGTCGTGACGGTCATATTTTGAAATTGCGTTTTTGGCTTTTATTGACCAGATACAGACAAATAAATGACAGTGCACAACGCATGACTTGACCCCTCCAGGTCACCTGAAAAGGCGCCAATATCGATTTAACGAGCCGTCCAAATACGCATTCGTTGTTTACCGATCGATTGTGTTCAAACTTACCTTCGGTGGGTTAAAGGAAAAGTTAAAGGATGGTGGTATAATGGTTTCTCTAAGTGATTTTTGGAAAAACATTTGCGGTACACCGTCATTCTCCCATAGGCCATAATGGTAACTTATGTTGTGACCTGAGGTCAACCGGTGACCGGGGGCGGTCAGATCACTCGTTGTGCACCGTCTATAGGCGGGTGGTAATATTTATCTGTTGAAACGACGTAGGTAAGTACGTTAGGGAAAACGTTATGCGGTACCCAAGATTTGACCTCGCGGGCACTCTTTGACCTCCCGAGGTCAAACGATTGACCTCAGTGAGAAATGCTTTGAGGTTTCGAATACACTCATAGACATCAACATTTCGTATAAGTTCGAACACAATCTGTACCACTCTAACCCATTCAAATAAGTCAAAACTCCGCCGTAAACAATGCGCCCTACACTCTGACGCACAGACGCCGGTGCGCTTGGTAGCAGTTGATCATCAGCGCCTCTAGCGGCAGTAAATTTATTGTGGTGCCCCATTCACGACCTCGCGTAGGGAAGTGGGCGGGGCCCATATGCCCCACTTTTTAGCCTGGAGGGGGGGGGGGGGAAACAATGATAACTGGTCCCTCACTTTTCAGCGATTTCACCCTCTTCGATCATGACTGATATTGGTTCGAGATTAATTCCTTAAAACCCTATTCCTTGCGGGCGGCTAGAATAACGTTAACGTGCGGGGAGCATTGACATATATAGGTATAGACGAACTACTCCGCCCGGCAGCCGTTCCCGCTAGGCGACACTAGCGCCGCAGCGGAGAAGGGATTGAGTTAGCGCGGCAATGCTTTTGCTATGGCGGAAGGGCGATATTTGTCGGCCTGTAACTCAAGAACCGCGTGAGGTAGCGCACTGGAAAAACTTTGAGGACGTAGGGACATTCATAATTAATAACATGGAATACAAATATTCAGCCTGAACGTTCACGGTAAATATCGTCTCTCCGCCATAGCAAAAGCATTGCCGCGCTAATTCATGCCTTCTCCCGCTGCGGCGCTAGTGTCGCTTCAACCAGGAACGTGCTGCCGGCGGCGCAACAGCTGGAGTAGTTCGTCTATACTTATATAGGTCAATGGCAAGGAGGGACAGATTTCTGCCCCCTCCGCCCCCCCCCCCCGAGATCTCGAGAACCGCTCGATCGATTTGGATGGGGCAAAAAACCATTCGATTCGTCATAATGATTTTTTTTTTAACCCGAAAATTTATTTTGTGTTCAAAAATAGGGGACCAGGGGGCCAAAAATACGAAAATTGTGGGTGGTGTTTTTTTATTGGTCATTGTGTTCATATGGTTCGACCGATTGTCATGCAACAAACGTTTTTGAGCTTGAAATGTACTAGTCTTCAAC